>JABSTQ010010360.1:0-231615 GCA_013358835.2 Ixodes persulcatus | reverse complement strand
TGGACCAGTTAGAAAGAGCCAAAGCGCGACGTCATGGTGTTCATTCTCCTTCGGACAAGTACTGTCATATCTGAACCAATCATGAAAATATAATGCCTATTGACATGGCTCTTTGACGCTTCTTGTCAGTATATACACACCTCGTACCTCGTCGCAACTTTAAATGTCTGACCAACTACACGCTGTATAAATATCCCCACAACCCAATATATTTGTTTCATCTTTAGTCAAGACGCAACCGAGGCTACGAGCTGATGGGACCAGTTAGAAAGAGCCAAAGCGCGACGTCATGGTGTTCATTCTCCTTCTGGACAAGTACTGTCATATCTGAACCAATCATGAACATATAATGCCTATTGACATGCTCTTTTGACGCTTCTTGATCAGTATAGTACACACCTCGTACCTCGTCGCAACTTTAAATGGCTGACCAACTACACGCTGTATAAATATCCCCACAACCCAATATATTTGTTTCATCTTTAGTCTAGACGCAACCGAGGCTACGAGCTGATGGGACCAGTTAGAAAGAGCCAAAGCGCGACGTCATGGTGTTCATTCTCCTTCTGGACAAGTACTGTCATATCTGAACCAATCATGAACATATAATGCCTATTGACATGCTCTTTTGACGCTTCTTGATCAGTATAGTACACACCTCGTACCTCGTCGCAACTTTAAATGGCTGACCAACTACACGCTGTATAAATATCCCCACAACCCAATATATTTGTTTCATCTTTAGTCTAGACGCAACCGAGGCTACGAGCTCATGGGACCAGTTAGAAAGAGCCAAAGCGCGACGTCATGGTGTTCATTCTCCTTCTGGACAAGTACTGTCATATCTGAACCAATCATGAACATATAATGCCTATTGACATGCTCTTTTGACGCTTCTTGATCAGTATAACACTCGTACCGTCGCAACTTTAAATGGCTGACCAACTACACGCTGTATAAATATCCCCACAACCCAATATATTTGTTTCATCTTTAGTCTAGACGCAACCGAGGCTACGAGCTCATGGGACCAGTTAGAAAGAGCCAAAGCGCGACGTCATGGTGTTCATTCTCCTTCTGGACAAGTACTGTCATATCTGAACCAATCATGAACATATAATGCCTATTGACATGCTCTTTTGACGCTTCTTGATCAGTATAGTACACACCTCGTACCTCGTCGCAACTTTAAATGGCTGACCAACTACACGCTGTATAAATATCCCCACAACCCAATATATTTGTTTCATCTTTAGTCTAGACGCAACCGAGGCTACGAGCTCATGGGACCAGTTAGAAAGAGCCAAAGCGCGACGTCATGGTGTTCATTCTCCTTCTGGACAAGTACTGTCATATCTGAACCAATCATGAACATATAATGCCTATTGACATGCTCTTTTGACGCTTCTTGATCAGTATAGTACACACCTCGTACCTCGTCGCAACTTTAAATGGCTGACCAACTACACGCTGTATAAATATCCCCACAACCCAATATATTGTTTCATCTTTAGTCTAGACGCAACCGAGGCTACGAGCTGATGGGACCAGTTAGAAAGAGCCAAAGCGCGACGTCATGGTGTTCATTCTCCTTCTGGACAAGTACTGTCATATCTGAACCAATCATGAACATATAATGCCTATTGACATGCTCTTTTGACGCTTCTTGATCAGTATAGTACACACCTCGTACCTCGTCGCAACTTTAAATGGCTGACCAACTACACGCTGTATAAATATCCCCACAACCCAATATATTTGTTTCATCTTTAGTCTAGACGCAACCGAGGCTACGAGCTGATGGGACCAGTTAGAAAGAGCCAAAGCGCGACGTCATGGTGTTCATTCTCCTTCTGGACAAGTACTGTCATATCTGAACCAATCATGAACATATAATGCCTATTGACATGCTCTTTTGACGCTCCTTGATCAGTATAGTGTATACTTTGTTTCATCTTTAGTCTAGACGCAACCGAGGCTACGAGCTGATGGGACCAGTTAGAAAGAACCAAAGCGCGACGTCATGGTGTTCATTCTCCTTCTGGACAAGTACTGTCATATCTGAACCAATCATGAACATATAATGCCTATTGACATGCTCTTTTGACGCTTCTTGATCAGTATAGTACACACCTCGTACCTCGTCGCAACTTTAAATGGCTGACCAACTACACGCTGTATAAATATCCCCACAACCCAATATATTTGTTTCATCTTTAGTCTAGACGCAACCGAGGCTACGAGCTGATGGGACCAGTTAGAAAGAGCCAAGCGCGACGTCATGGTGTTCATTCTCCTTCTGGACAAGTACTGTCATATCTGAACCAATCATGAACATATAATGCCTATTGACATGCTCTTTTGACGCTTCTTGATCAGTATAGTACACACCTCGTACCTCGTCGCAACTTTAAATGGCTGACCAACTACACGCTGTATAAATATCCCCACAACCCAATATATTTGTTTCATCTTTAGTCTAGACGCAACCGAGGCTACGAGCTGATGGGACCAGTTAGAAAGAGCCAAAGCGCGACGTCATGGTGTTCATTCTCCTTCTGGACAAGTACTGTCATATCTGAACCAATCATGAACATATAATGCCTATTGACATGCTCTTTTGACGCTCCTTGATCAGTATAGTGTATACTTTGTTTCATCTTTAGTCTAGACGCAACCGAGGCTACGAGCTGATGGGACCAGTTAGAAAGAGCCAAAGCGCGACGTCATGGTGTTCATTCTCCTTCTGGACAAGTACTGTCATATCTGAACCAATCATGAACATATAATGCCTATTGACATGCTCTTTTGACGCTCCTTGATCAGTATAGTGTATACTTTGTTTCATCTTTAGTCTAGACGCAACCGAGGCTACGAGCTGATGGGACCAGTTAGAAAGAGCCAAAGCGCGACGTCATGGTGTTCATTCTCCTTCTGGACAAGTACTGTCATATCTGAACCAATCATGAACATATAATGCCTATTGAATGCTCTTTTGACGCTTCTTGATCAGTATAGTACACACCTCGTACCTCGTCGCAACTTTAAATGGCTGACCAACTACACGCTGTATAAATATCCCCACAACCCAATATATTTGTTTCATCTTTAGTCTAGACGCAACCGAGGCTACGAGCTGATGGGACCAGTTAGAAAGAGCCAAAGCGCGACGTCATGGTGTTCATTCTCCTTCTGGACAAGTACTGTCATATCTGAACCAATCATGAACATATAATGCCTATTGACATGCTCTTTTTGACGCTCCTTGATCAGTATAGTGTATACTTCGTTTCATCTTTAGTCTAGACGCAACCGAGGCTACGAGCTGATGGGACCAGTTAGAAAGAGCCAAAGCGCGACGTCATGGTGTTCATTCTCCTTCTGGACAAGTACTGTCATATCTGAACCAATCATGAACATATAATGCCTATTGACATGCTCTTTTGACGCTTCTTGATCAGTATAGTGTATACTTCGTTTCATCTTTAGTCTAGACGCAACCGAGGCTACGAGCTGATGGGACCAGTTAGAAAGAGCCAAAGCGCGACGTCATGGTGTTCATTCTCCTTCTGGACAAGTACTGTCATATCTGAACCAATCATGAACATATAATGCCTATTGACATGCTCTTTTGACGCTCCTGATCAGTATAGTGTATACTTTGTTTCATCTTTAGTCTAGACGCAACCGAGGCTACGAGCTGATGGGACCAGTTAGAAAGAGCCAAAGCGCGACGTCCTGGTGTTCATTCTCCTTCTGGACAAGTACTGTCATATCTGAACCAATCATGAACATATAATGCCTATTGACATGCTCTTTTGACGCTCCTTGATCAGTATAGTGTATATTGTTCATCTTTAGTCTAGACGCAACCGAGGCTACGAGCTGATGGGACCAGTTAGAAAGAGCCAAAGCGCGACGTCATGGTGTTCATTCTCCTTCTGGACAAGTACTGTCATATCTGAACCAATCATGAACATATAATGCCTATTGACATGCTCTTTTGACGCTCCTTGATCAGTATAGTGTATACTTTGTTTCATCTTTAGTCTAGACGCAACCGAGGCTACGAGCTGATGGGACCAGTTAGAAAGAGCCAAAGCGCGACGTCATGGTGTTCATTCTCCTTCTGGACAAGTACTGTCATATCTGAACCAATCATGAACATATAATGCCTATTGACATGCTCTTTTGACGCTTCTTGATCAGTACAGTACACACCTCGTACCGTCGGCTACGTCCGGATTTCCACATCTCAATAGACCTTTTGCGAAATTCCCAAGCGCCAGGGAGCATGCTCCGAGTGTAGTTACACGCGCTGCACGTGATGGCGTCAGCAGTAGTAGCTTTTCTAAAGTAAATGTCTAAAACAAATGGCATTTGCACGCGCGCTTGTCAACGCTTTATTTTGGTGTTTTGCTTCGAATCTTTTATACGGGGAAGGCGAGCGCGTGTGGCGCGTGTCCATGCATTCCCATCATTCTCCTTGATGCTTGTGTAATTTAGCAATAGGTCTATTATCGATTTCTGAATAGAATTACCTTCCTGATGACGTCGTAACTATTCAAGAATCATCTATTAGCGGCGAGATGTTTTGGTGGCGCCCTCCTGTGGTTCCCCCTTGTGGCGTCATTCCCTTGCAAACAACAAGTTCGATGGTGTTTGTTATTAGCATGGTGGAAGCTTGAAATCATTGCGCTCTCAAAGGAACACTGCCAATACCGTCACAATTAAAGTTCTTTCATTCCTCTTATTTCCGTCGATGATAAATCCCCTTTCCGACGTCATAGTCAGCGTTCGGCCAATCGTGGAAGGCCGACCACAGCGACGCTTTCGGTCGCGCACGGGGCTAGTACCCCTTTTCACCTCAAGAACCGAAGTAAAAAAGTCCGGCTCCTCGCGGAGCATTACTAATTTTTCCTTTTACGAGGAGAATTAATATATATATGTAGGTGCATTTTAGATTAGATATATGTTATCTAATCAAGACGTATACGTTTCAAACGCCAAAAGGATCGCTTCTTCCTCCGACAACCAAATCTTGTAGGAACTACTTCGCCCGGCGTATGAACAATGCGCAAAACGTCCTTTTTTCTTGAGGTGAAAACGAGTTAGCTTCAGAGCTGCACTTTCAACTTTTTTAAACTCATAGTTACATATGAGTGTATTTGTTTCATTTGAGTGGGCTAGTTAGTTTATTGTGATCTGGCTTAAAAAAAAAGAAAAAAACACGGACGAGTAAGAGGCACGTACAACAAGGAATGGCGCTACCTTTCAACTCATTTAATGGAGGCAGTCAAGCCAGCATACGTACGTGAACACTCTTGCCTATCTTGCCAAACCCCTTTCGATAAAAGCATCCAATAAACACAAACAACAGATGCTTCAAACATTCGTATCAGTTCAATGTTTCTACGCAAAACCACCTAGAAAAGAAACCTCCTTGTCATTTCGTAAACTCGAAGACGGGCTGACGCAGTTGTCACCTGAGGACTTTATAAAATACGCTTCAACTGTTTCCCTTTCAGTCTTGTTATTTGCTCTTTTAATAAATCTGGTTAATTCAAAAAGATTACAGCCGCACCGCATGCAGTGTACTGCAAGATTCCCCCCCCCCCCCTTCCCCGGATTTGTTAGGAACCGCTAGGCGGCGTTCACGCGTCCTTTTTTCATTAAAACACTGCCCTCTCTGTTCAATGCACTATCGGGGAAAAATGAAATGCGAAAGAGAGGAGCGCGCGGCTGGCGGTACAGGCTGCGCCGCCTGGAAGTGAGCCTAGGGGAAAGGGTGCATAGTCTACATACACCGATGTGTTTACGCCTTTCGCTCGGCGCTCCCCAGGCTTCGGCAATGCACCTCTTATGGCGAATTCGGGTTGTCAATCGCCGGTGAGCCCTTGCCAGTGGCAGGGGCTCACCGGCGATTGACATTTTAATTCTGAATTTATATTGTTGATTGACAACAATATAAATTCAGACTCTTTGAGATGTGTGTAAACACAGTGGCTCTACAATTGTTTTCGAAATATAAAGACCACCACAGCCTGTACAGCTGACAGTATCTTAAACTCTAATATCAATGAAAGGGCAGATGAATAAATTCCTGTGGTGCTGCCTGCATACGCGTTAAATTTCAATAATCTTTTCTTTTTTAGTTCGGAGGAACTGTTGCCTTTTTACAAAGATCCCAAGGAGGCTAGCCAGCGTTGCTTTTCATATTCTGTTTATTGTTATTACCTTTTTTAGAATCCTGTCTTCTCATTGCGCTTACCTCCCTTGAAATTGTAATGCGTATCCAAGTATCGACTTGAATGAACTGCATCACTATGCATACATTTTTTTTCTGCGGTGTAATAACGCGTTATTACACAGTTGTAAAACAAAGTAATGAATGATGCAGCCCGTATCTTAGAGCAAACTGACCTTGCGCGGGCTAGACAAATTGTAAAAAAAAGAATGTTGGCGTTCTTTGAAACATAAATTATCTTTATCTTCGTTGTTTTCGCTATCTTCTCTCGAAGCACAAATGGGTGTCTGTCTCGATGGCTTCGTTTACAACTCGAACCCACTATTTTCCGCTTCCGGCGAGCATTGTTTAGTTTGGTTCTCTTTCCCGATTCGGATGTGACGACACCGGACACAGTCTGGCAGACAAGCTGCCCGACCTCTTGGAGCTCGGGCAAAAATTGTGCCGGTAAATTGCCGAAACACGTCTGAGAAGCGCCACCTGAACAGCTTGCACCCGCCAGCCTTTGACCACGTGAACGCCCTTGCCGAAGATATGGCAAAATAATTTCCCGGTAAACGACCACTCGAATTCGCCATTAGTGCGCTGAAAGTTGTCACCGCTATCTTTGCTCGCTCGGCGCTTGCGGCGCGAGGAAGCTGGCCGCTAGTAGCATTAGAGCGCGCGCTCAGCCAGCGCGCGCTTTAGCTGCTACTATAGGGTGTATTCACTGGCGGCCATATCTGTGGGCGCTAATGCTGAGCACGTTTTGATGCCTAGCTTCTACAGTTATTTTGCAACGTGCACCCCGCACCATCAAGATTGCCGGTCTTGGCCGCCTATTAATGTGAGCTCGTTCTGAGCATGCGCTCTAAACAGTGACCTCAAATATGGCGGCCAGTGAATACCCCCTATAGACCTTTTTCGCATAACCTCAAACCAGCCAGTAACTGACGTACCCTCGACCTGGTGCATTTTTGGATTGCCCGCTGACACAAGGTATGCAACCGCCAAGGGTATGGGCGAAAAGGCTTAAAAACGGACGTCATGCATGAGGTAGTTCCGAGTGCTCCTTCTTACCGTGCTGCAATTTCCCAAAATCTACGGTTGTCTGGCTACCACTGCGTGGTCATCGGATGGACAAATAATTTAAAAAAGCATAAGAACAATAGCAGAAAGTGTGCCATGAGCACAAGAAGCTGCAGCGCGAGTGTGGCTGCAATGTTATCGAGCTTCGCATTTTCCCCAAGAATCCTTATTAATGAAGTCAACAGATTGCGAGATTGAATCGCGAGAGATTCGTATCAGACTCAACATCACGTTTAAGCTCACGACCACTTCGTCTACGACAAGAGGACCGATTTTAATTCCCGGTGCAGGTGGTTCAATTAGTTTATCACTGCAAGCCCCATGGTATGTGAAAGGTATGAAACAGTCTACATGCCACCACTCAAAATGGAGCTATCAAATGCCGAGAGCTTACCTGTATAGACTACATTAAACTGCTCATATAAACTTCGCTGTGGAAACTCAATCAAAACACCCGACCGTCTTCGTCGTCGTTCTCTCGAGGAGGCAAGGTTATGGCCTGTGAGTAGCCAGCTGGATTCAACCGGACAAGCTCCAACCAAGTTATTGCAGCTCACTATAGCCAAGTCTAGCCAAGTTCCCCCCACCAACGCCTCCTGTATACGGTAATACCTGTCGGATCATGCCTTCAACAATGGGTACCGGCGGACGCCCCGCTTCTCTCGCTTCCCGCTACGTGGCGCCGCAGCCCGACCACACATCGCTCCAACTTGCCAATCAGGTCATGCGCTTAACAATGGGTACCGGCGGACACCCCGCTTCTCTCTCTTCCCGCTACGTGGCGCCGCAGCCCGACCACACATCGCTCCAACAGTGATTGGGGCGAATGGGAGAGGGTAACAGGAAAGGGCATGAACGGTGGAAAAGCGCTCATGTGACAGGCATTACCCAATAAAGGAGGCGTTGCCCCTATACCCACACCGTTGCCTACCCAGATAGCTGTGCTGCCAGAACTAGCCGGTATTTCTTTTTCTAAACCGCTAGACGGCGTCGTCGGCGCCGCAATTCTCAAGATGGCGGCGCCGTTAACTAAAAGGTCTATAGACCAAGACTCGTCGCCCGTACGCACCGCAGCACCGCTTCTCCGCTTGTCGCTCGCCATGTTTGTTTATTTTCTTTCGGCTTTGGCTCGGATACGGAATCGGCCGAAAATCAGACTCCTCCAAAAGCTCGCTCCTCCTCGAAGGTCGGACGTCATAGCGAAGTCGAGCGGCCATTGGCAGCGTCCGCGTTTCTCCTTCGGGTGATTGACAGGCCTCGGTGAGGTTTCAGCGAAAAATTGCTCCAGAAGCGAGGAAGACGCACCACTTTTTTTGGAGGTGCGCCACTTTTTCGTTCGCGTTCAGACGGGGAATCTGTTTCCCGAAACCTAGTTTCGCGACAGAAGATTCGCCAACAAGATGCATCGTGTGAATAGACATTAAGAGGCGCAATGCCAAAGCTTGGGGAGCGCCGAGCGAAGGGCGTAAACCCATCAAAGTAGGCCACGCACCCTCGCCCCTAAACTCACTTCATGGCGGCGCAGCCTGTACCGTGAGCCACGCGCTCCTCTCTTTCGCATTTCATTTTTCTCCGATAGTACACGCGCCCGCACGTTAGCGGAATCTTGAAAAAGAACGTTCTAGGCACAAGCTGTGTACGGAGAGACGTGCTTCTTGGAGCATTGAACCCGCTTCTGTCTATTCATCATAGCACAAACTTTTGCCAGCTTGCATGGAGCGGAGGAAACAACATTGATATCGTATTAATTGCTAATTTCTTAAAGGGATTGTCCGGTGAAAACCGGAAGTTCTTAATATTTCGTGCTGGTTACCTGGCGGGAGCCTAATGATTAACATAGGCCATTTTTATTCCATTAAACGACACCCCTATTTAGTGTAATCAACGACGGATAATTGAACGAAACTCCATGCCGAATTTCGCAAGTATCAACGGCTGCACTCCCATGCCTGACGTGACGTCACAACAGTCTTGCAATTGTCATATCCTATGCCTCATTCCTCCGTGGGAGCACAGTGCTCCAGACGCACCGCAGCATTCCATATTACTCGCCACTGTAAATGTCGCGGAGAAGTGTGGAGCGTGACAACCGCACAACGAAAATACCCTTTCATTCTAAAACAAAAAAAAAAAAAAAAAGAAATCTAGCGCAGCAGCGAGGGTCAACCACGTCGTACCGCTCACGCGGAGGACAAAATTCGAAGTGCACTTCAGTTCGGCGCGTTCTTTGCCTGATGTTACCTCAGAAACTCCGCTTCCCTGAAGGTGGAAGAGGAAAACGCCGTTTATGCACGCTTGGGTTAAAATACAATTACTCTTCCAGGGAAGCACACAAAATTCAGATTTGTCGTGGAAGATGCTCCTACAGCCATTTACAATGAGGTCTAAATGTTTTCATGAATACGAAATTTGACCGGATAATCCCTTTAAGGTTGTGCGACACCTTGTGTAAATAATTTTTTGTTCTTGTTGTCTCGATTTCATTTGTCTCCCCTTACGTAAAGCCCAATTGGCGCTTTAGGGCAAATGAATAAAAAAACGAATAAACGCGCACCTCTACTCTGAGACCGAACCTTCCTCCTTTCCCTATAGTGTTTCTTAGATCGTGGGTTATTTTACGTTGATGGGTCTTTACAAGTCGTCTTCCGAGTGTTACTACTGACCGAGCCTGGCGTGGTACTCTCCTTTATTTGTTTTGGTCCAGTCTTACTGGTCGGATACCCTACGCACGTGTAGTTTCTGTAATTGGAGATAACTTTAATTATAAACGGAGAAATCATTCGAGACAAAGACCTTAGGGACATGCTCACTGTGAATGAGGACTTTCTTTGCCTGACCCGTTTAATTCCTGCCTAATTTGGTTTGCAGCACTCTCGCACTTAATTAAGGATACAAACCTCGGGATCTTGACCGTTTGAGCAAATGCGTACAATTGAATGATCGAGTTATATTAGCGTCTCTGGAAATAAATACACGATTAATTCCTGTATTTCAAAGTTGAAGTTCAAAGTTCTTCGCTCTTCTGTTTTTCTTTTGTGTATTTTTCATTGCGAGCTCGGAGTCGCTTAACGTATGCTAAAGCGGTCAGTAACGAGCACTCAAACGTGATACCCTCGAAACCATCGGGCTACTCCTGATACTTTATAAAGTATCAAAAGAAGAAAGGCTAAATTCACTATAGGAAGAAAAGAATTCAGAAAAAAAATATTGAATTTTAATTTTGATATTTGCGACAAAACGGACTCTCATAAAATTCTTAAAAATATTACTTTTTTTCTTATTACGATGGGCAAACATTCCAAATAATGCAAAAGTGATCCATATAACCCAATAAAAGTTATGTCGGGCCTAGAAATAAAAACTATACATTTCTGCATGCTCTAGTTATTATAAGCAAATATATAAGATAATTGTCAAAATTCTTCCGAGGCTGCGTCTCAAATTAATTTTTTACACCGGCCAATGGACGAATATATTTTGAGAACGGACGGAGAAAACTCAGATTCTCTGTCATTGTTTTTCTCTTGGTTGCCTCTGAAACGGAAACACGGAATGGGGAACGCTTCTCAAAAACAACAAACACCGTCAAAATTAGACACCCCCAGCCGTTCCCATCAATGGCGATAGCGTGCTGATCATCTTTCCTGGAACAAACATGAAACCCGCAAAAGCGTGCACCTCTAACGACCCCCGAACTCCGCGCACACATGACCAGCGAACACCGAGTGAAACATGAGCCCCGAGCCTGTCGGACAATCTTCATCTTTTCGCTCCGTCCGTCGTTACAGCGGAGGCGACGTTCCGGCTCCCGTTGCAGTTGGACGAAGCGTAGTAAAGTCGTAGTCGTATCGCGGTGACATCTCGCGTGTGCGGGACCAGCGGGCGAACGCCGCCTTCGGCACGATGTGGCGCTACCGTGACGACACTCCTCTTCACCTTACGACGAAGCGCAGGGGAGGCTACGAGCCATCGCGGCCAATCCGATGACGCGTAAGGGCCACGTGCCCTTCGGTTAAGACGCAGGGACACGTGCGTTGTGCCAAGTGACGTGATACGCTCGCCGCAATGGATAGGCGGGGATGTCTCCTAGCGTCCACTGCGGTCCATCTTAAGGCGAAGCGGGGTATACCGTGACTACTTGGGGTTTGTTTGCTCTTCGCCTAGGAGCGTGCGTACCTTGTACGACCGCGTCGTGCCCTGCGTACCGCAAGTGAACTTTCGTTTTTCTTTTTCCGCCTCCGGGAACAGATGTATCGGATAACAAATCGGGCAGCCCACAGAAACCACAAATCACAGCGAGAACGCCGTAGCGGCGCTGAGCGGGTATGCAGCTTGCGTGTCTTCGATGGGACAGAGATGCGCAGCAACGCTTCTACGTGCCGCTCGGTGCTCTAGTCGTGCGCACGGGGGCTAAGACCATTTTTCAAAGAGCGTTTTTCGAAGAAAAAAAAAAAATAACGCGGAGATCGACATGTTTGCGTTGCAGCTTGCCGCCCTGACTATGTATGCGTTTCAATGCGACGAAAACAAACGCCTAATTGGTATTGGTTTTCGTGGGAAACAAAGCGCACGTCACTTTAGGCCTTGGGCGTTTTCGTGCGACGTCTATGGCCATTTGTCTCGGTCAAATTTCCGTCTGTGCCGGCCTGTCATTGCGTCTAAAGGTGCGGTCGCGGTCAGTACCCAGGTGTCTTCCAATCGGTTGCCTGTCGACGCTGCTATAGTCGCTCATAGAAGGAAAACACTAAGGCGTCTTTCTCGGACGCCTTCCGTCATGCTTTGGCTGCACGTGCACACTCGAAGCACGCGAGAAGACATATCGAAGGTAGGAATTAAGCTCGCATTAAAGGCCGGACAACCGAAAACAAAACCTGCCGTTCTAGTCCTGTCACTCAGCGGTAAAATTGAATTTTGCTCACCTTATAGCCTATCTTTCAATGGAACCATCTTTGATGTCTAGGCATTTCTTATATCGTGGCGAAGCTTTTGAATAGCCGCTCTCGGAGAAGTTTTACCCCACACTCTTGAGCAAGCATGTTTGGCATTCATCGCGGAGAAAATGTTATAATGAAATGTTTTGTAACAATTTCCTAAACCAAAGATTTCAAAACTTCCGCCACATTTCTTGCAAGATCAGACATTGTGACGCGTCGGTTTTTTTCGATGTTTTTTATTCAGCTTCTCCACCAAATGCTCCTTGACCAGGGAAGGCCTACTGCTCGGCTGTGCATCCTGAGCACTCTGTTCTACTTCGTGAAATATTCGAATTCATCCCCGCATCAATCCTTTAGTCATTGTGTGTGTGTGTGTTTTTTTCTATAAATTTCGTAAATTTGTCGATGGATCTTTCATGATCTACGCGATCTGACTTTTATAACGCCCAGAACTATTATCACAGATCGGCCTTCAAAGTTTGAGGGTCGTTTTATTGACTTAAATAAACAGGATGAAGGCATATACTACGTGTTTCGCTGAAGATTTTCAAAAATCGCTAAAAGTAAGGTTGATGAGAAAAAGAGAATCTCTTTTCGGGAACAAATTGCGAGTCTTGATGGACGCCAAAAATTGCATATAAAATAATAATTCGCTAAATACTTAACCAATACTTACACTAGTTAACGTTTTAAGTAGTGAAACTCAACATATGGTTCTATTTATAAACTTTCTGAGCATAATTGAAAGCCCCTAAATCAACTTATCTTAGAAAACTATAAGGCATGCACAGTATTTTACCGCGTTCCGAAAATCTTACTCTTGGACCCCTTTCTATAGACATTTTACATTTACTCTCGTCCTCAGCCTTATGCTAAGCATATCCGGTATGGGCGACAAAAAATATTTAGAAATTTCATACTGAAAAGCGCAAAAAAAAAAAGAAAATAGAGGAAAGGGGAAAACGAAACGGAGTGACTGTTACGCCTATATCGTCAATGTATTCTGTTGGCGTGGCGACGGCAATTTTCGTCCATAATTGGAAGTGACGACATTCAAGATGGCGGCGTCAATGTGGAGAAGGTCTCGGTTCTATCTGAGCGCATCTTTACGTCAACGGTCCTGTTACCTGGTGGCCGAGGAGCGTAACGCACGTGAGCCATGTTTCCTTCCATCCTACGGGGTTACGTGGGGGCAGGACCACTGGCGCAGAGATGAGATCCTATACGATATAGCTTACAGGCATTCAGCAGTGGCAGCAGACCAGTTGTTGTAACAAGCTAAACCGTCGCTTTCATCATTACAGATCTGTTTTATCACCTGGGCTCTTCACGACTGTTTCATACCGCCAAAACGCCGCGTCACCCACGTCGCCCAAGGATCATCGGCCAGGAACTTCTTCACGATTGGCTGCATCTGGGAGACGTCATCCTTGCGTCACCTACGGCACTCCAGGCGTGCTACTAGAGCAGGCGGTCAGGGAGGACGGCCCTTACAGGCATTCAGCAGTGGCAGCAGACCAGTTGTTGTAACAAGCTAAACCGTCGCTTTTATCATTACAGGTTGGTGTAATTTTCTTGCAAAACGACTTTTAAGGTTCGTAGCTGCTGCCACTGCTGAGCCGCTCTTTTTTGTGTGCGTCTCTGTGTCATGGAGGACGAGGGGTTTTGTTTAGCATGTCACAAATCTTTACCAGTGAATGGTGTTTTTGCAACATGTTCGGAATGTGGTCACGGTTACCATTTTGGGAACTGTGCTGATACGGATGAAAAGGCTCATAAAGCAAAAAATTGCGTTCAACGTGCCGGAAACTAAAAGTCAGAAGCACCCAAAATTCCCAAAAGGGCAAGAAGGATCAGGAATCTGATGTCGCTACACTGTTAACCGAAATCAACGTAAAACTCGCAAGCCTGGCGACAATTACAGGAAAGGTTGACACGCTAATGAGCATGAAAGAAACCATCACACACATTGAAAAATCAGTTCAGCACATGTCCGACCAGTATGATGAAGTCCTTAAGCATACTAAAGAACAGGACAAGGAAGTAGCTGAAATAAAAAGTAGACTTGAAAAAGTAGATAAAAACAATGGTGGCCCTGACGTCCAACAACTAAGAATACGCGTAAAGAACCTAGAGCAATACAGTCGTCGACAGAATCTGGAAATGCATGGCTTACCGCGGAAAGAACGTGAGAACCTTCTACAAACTGTAAATGAACTCGCGGCCAAACTGGAACTTCCTGAACTCGCTGAAAGTGATGTCGAGGGCATGCACCGCTTGCCAGCTCGTGCTGATAAGATCCCTGTCGTGTTAATACGTTTCAACTCGCGAGCAAAACAGGAAAAGTGGATTAAAAAGAACTCAAGCTTGCGGGAAAAGCAGTCCAGCATACGCTTGCTTGACAATCTAACAGCGGCGAAGAAAAAACTGCTGTGGTTAACAAAGGCAAAGGCGCAAGAAAAGGGCTATCAGTTCACATGGCAAAAAGAAGGAAATGTGTTTGTTCGTAGGAGACAGGGCGACCGAGCTATCAAGATCGAAAATGAAGATGATCGTCAGAAGTTCAACTAGAAGTAAAATAGCTGCGGATAGCATATATCTGTTTTCATTTTGAAATGACTGATAACAAAACCGAATGTTCATATTATGACTCTGCTTCCTTTAATCATTTTGTAAAAAATACTTCCACCAATGAACGAGGACTATCTCTTTTCCATTTAAATGCAAGAAGCCTGAGGAACAAACAAGATGAGTTAGATATTTACTTGAATCAGTTGAACGTTAAGTTTGATGTTCTAGCGTTCAGCGAAACTTGGTACACCTGCAAAGATGACGCTGTTTTGTTTGATGGCTATCAGACTGAAAGTACATATCGTAAACATAAAAGAGGAGGGGGGTTTCTTTGTATATTCGGCACAACCTTACTTACACTGTTTTATCTGAATATTCTTTAATCTGCTGTGATTTTGAGTCTTTGGTCATTAAATACGGACAGATGATTATAGCTGTGATTTATCGGCCGCCATCTGGTTGTACTGTAGATTTTTTTGGCTTTGTTGAGAGCCTATTGGATTACGCTACGTCTTTAGGCCTCCAGTTAACGTTAGTTGGCGATTTCAATATTGATATACAGTCTTTTAGCCCACCGTGCATAAACTTTATGGCGATTGTACAATGCTATGGCTTTCATAACATAATTGATATACCTACAAGAGTTACACTGGAAACAGCTACTGTAATCGATTTATGTATTACGAATTGTAATCCTAATGAACTCACAGGAGGGGTGTTAACATGGAATGTAAGCGACCATCTTCCAACATTTTGTTTCTTTAAGAGATTTAGAAAGAGCCCCACGTCTTTTCCGTGTATAAATTACAGACCTATCAACAAAGAAAACCTTCACATTTTTTACTCCTCGGTGTCGAATATCAATTGGGACTTTGTATATAACGAAAGCGATCCAGCCATATCATACAATTTTTTTGTGAGCAAGCTCATATCTTTATATGAGCATGCCTTCCCGCTAAGAACCTTGAAAAAGCATAAGAAGTCAAGAAAGCCTCGGGTGACTCCTACGCTATATAAGAGAATAAAATATCGAGACTCCTTATATGATAAATTTATCGAGCTAAGAGATATAGATATCATTGTCAAGTTCAAAAAAGTTCGAAACAAACTAAATTCGGATCTAAAAAAAGGAACGACGAGAATATTATATAAATAAATTTATGAGCATCCTAGGTGACCCTAAGAAAATCTGGAGCACTGTAGGAACTTTGATTTCCAGGCCTAGTGATCCACCTCCTGCTGAACTGAAAATTGACGGCGAAAGCTACGGAGGTAAACAGCTCTCAGACATGTTTAATATTCATTTTCTAACATCAGGAGCATCCTCGTCTCCCCCAACCAATGCAGCTAATGTCGTTTCATATATACGTAATAACGTAACTAGCTCAATTTTCTTTTCTCCTACGGACGAGGAAGAAATAAGTACCTTGATTGCTTGCCTTAAAAACAGTACTGCCCCGGGTGAAGACGGTCTCGAAGCTGACCCAATTAAATTCATTTCCAGTCTAATATTAACTCCGCTAACGCACATATGCAACACAACGTCATTGTTAACTGGTCGCTTTCCAGATAGAATGAAAGTAGCACGCGTTTGCGTTGTACATAAGGGTGGTGCACGGAACGACCTCAATAATTACAGGCCGACTTCTGTACTTCCTATTTTTTCGAAAATTTTAGAACAAATAATTAACAATCGCCTTACTAGTTTTTTCACAAAACATAATATAATCTCCGAAGAGCAGTTTGGGTTTCAAAAAAATAAATCGACGGAAATGGCACTCCTAAATATTAAAGATAAAATTATTACAAACATTGAAAATAGACAGTTTACCATCGGAATATTTCTTGATTTCCGAAAAGCCTTTGATTCAATCAAACATCAAATACTACTAACAAAGCTAAACATGTATGGTGTAAGGGGCATAGCGAACGAATTAATTAATAGTTACTTGTGTTGTCGATTACAATTTACCATTTATAACGGCGTCAAATCAGATATCCATCAAATAGCGTATGGCGTCCCGCAAGGATCAATTTTAGGACCATTGCTGTTTCTTATTTATATCAATGATATCGTTAACATTTCGCATCGCTCAGAAATTGTATTATTCGCAGACGACTCGAATGTATTTTTTTTCCGATAGTAACCTCCAGTATCTTAAAATCACAGCTAATGATTGGTTAAATGATTTATCACTGTGGCTAGCTGCAAACCAGCTTGAATTGAATATTTTAAAAACTAAATATATTGTTTTTGGGGCAAAAAATAAGATGCTTAACTACGACATAGATATAAAGTTTAACTCCTACAAATTGGAGAAGGTTGAGTCATTAAAGTTCCTGAGTGTATGGTTTCATGAACACCTGAACTGGACAACTCATGTGTCCAAGTTGTCCATAACACTCTCCAGATCAATTGGCACAATACACAAATTAAGATATTTATTACCAACATGGCTTAAGTGCCAATTATACTATGCACTTGTTCACTCCCATTTACATTACTGCTCATTGGTTTGGGGTACGACAACTAAAAATAACCTTGAAAAACTACTAGTGCTCCAGAAAAAAGCGATCAGATCTATCGAGTGTTTAAGTTATAACGATCACACATCTGCTTATTTTAAAAAAAATATCGCTTGCTTAATATACAACAGTTAACAATGTTCAACCTTACAAAAGTCATCTTTCATTATCTCAAAACTGACAAGGAGTCATTTCACACCCAATTTCCCTTAAGAGAAACTCACTACAACCTAAGGCGTGTGGATTATGCTAGAGGTCAAACAAGTACGAGCTATGGTGAACAAACATTAACACAGCGAATTCCCCAACTTCTAAACATGCATCCTCGAATTCTGGAAATAGCTGAAGGAGTAATTTCAATAGATACGTTCAAAAAAAGAATAAAGGATTATATTTTAAAGCATGAACAATATATTGTATGAAAATGTGTAAACAACCTTTTTTTTTCTCTTGTTTTTTCCTCGTTTATTTTTAATGTTTTCATCTGTGTTGCCGCTCTGAAACCTGTATGGGGCTCGGGACCTTGGTCAGGTGCTATTAAGTACCTTTTGTCCCTGCCACCCACTTCTAAATGGCTAATAAATGAAATGAAAATGAAATATCCAAATCTCGAAACGCGTCCACATTCTTTTTTTTTTTTTTTCTTTTTGGAGCACCGTAAAACTTTGAACTTGCCTTATATATTTCCAAAATGAGTTAATTTAGTGATTACTCTATTATGCTGAGTAGGTTTATAATTAGAACCATGTGTTTATCTTCGCTAATTAAAGAAGTGGATTAGGAAATGTTCGTCAAATATATAGCTAAATAGTGTGTGTTTCGCAATCTCTGACGTCCGCCATGACTGGCTGCTTGTTCCCTGAAGGAGTTTATTTTTCCTTCAAAAACAACCCTAATTTTAGTGACTTTTGAAAGCATTTGCATAGCTCAAACTGAAGGCGTATTCGCAGTATTTACGGAGATGCGCGAACGTGACTCACTTTCTGTATGCCCCTCGTATTTTTCTTTACAGGCTGATACGTTAGGGTGTCGCATAGTGCGTGTTATAAAAACGGTGTCCCCCCCCCCTCCCCCCCTTCCCCCCTTCACTCCCTCTCCCACCCCCTCGAAGCAGCACTACTAAAAAAAAAAAAATCGAGCTTGTCCAGCTACACCCAACTGCATGAGCCTTTTTCACCAAGGTACGATGTGTCAATGTTAGAGTTTGTTTCCGTACTAAAGGGCAAGACAGTCCCCTCGTACACAGCTCTCTGCTCGTCATGTTGGTGAGTTTCTGCTCTCCACTCGCCTTTCACTTCAGTTTGCGCTGCTAAAGTGAAAAGAGGGCCGGATAGAAGCGCTGAAGTACAGGGACAAGTGACGGAGGTAACGACAACGCGAAGGGGGGGAGGATTCGGTGGAGGACTTTGTCTCGATTTGTTTTTTAGAAGACCGAAGTGCAATTTGCGTTTTGCACTTTTCATCACTCTTCTCTTTTTCCATATTCTCTCCATTTTTCAACTTGCCCCAATACCTCCCACTTTAAGAGAGGAGGGGCTGAGAAGATCATCTTTCCAGCAGAAACCAGAGGTTGTATGTCGGCTTTTAACCTGCAACGGGGTAAAGCTTGATTTTCAGGAGCGACATTTGATGCTGCATTGATGACCCGCAAATAAAAAAAATTGCGTTTCTTTTTTTCTTCATTTTGCGTTACTTTCATTTGCTTGCCAACGACTTGCGTTTCGTTTAGTATAATAGCAATTTAGGTTCCGCTATATATTGCAATTTTACCTATTGTGCCGTACTTTCAGTAATCACGTCTTTAGATAGGCCTGTCCTACCTGTACACTCTAAGAAACCTGGAGCGTGTACTTTCCCTCAAACACTTGGGAAACAAAGTCTATGCAATTTACTTAATTGATGAATTTCGAGGTTAAGCGTATGTTATAATATAATACTAGTTATTTTCATGGAAAGTAATCGTGAAGACGGAGCGGAAAAAAAAAAAAAAGCCGCGCAAGACGGTTTGACGTGTTCATGGCAGCCATATATTCCGCTGCTGAAGCAGGGTTGTGTGTATGTTTGTACAGCCTAGAACTTGGTCTGCCTCGGCGGGCGACGAGTCTCCCAGCTGTAGATGAAAAATTTAGCCAGTGCAGTACAACCACTAGCCTGTGGTCTTTCACGTGCATCACGCAGTAGTGATACTCAACCGCACGCCGGTAAGATGCTCATCCAGATCAAAACGGGCTGGGGTGGGGATTCAACCCATTCTAGGTGGTATAGACCATTTGCTGTATTACCCAAGCATCAAGGAGAATGCAGGGATTGGTGTTCCACGCGCCACACGTGCACGTCTTCCCCGTATAAAATATTCGAAGTAAATAACCAAAATAAAGCGTTGACGAACGCGCGTGCAAGATACAATTTTTTTTAGGTTTTTTGCTTTGGAAAATTTACTACTGCTGAGGCCAGCACGTGCGGCGCGTGGAACACCAATCCCTGCATTCTCCTTGGTGCTTGGGTAATATAGCAATAGGTCTATTGATTGAACCCAGGATCCTGGGTACTGCAGCGTGAGCTTCCGCTCCACGTGCTCCGAGATAGTGTGCGCTAGCCCACTCGGCTACCGATCCCCCTGCCACGGCCTCTCGATCCCCCTGTTGGTGCGGCCTGCCGATTTTTTCCGAAAACAAAAGAGCGCGCGTGAGAGGAGAACTTCTCCCATCTGCCGTGGAGGCGCTGCACATCGGCGAGTGGTCTCGTGAGCTGAAAGCTATAGACCTTTCCAATGTTTACAAAATCACAGTCCAGCGTGCGATCTTCACAGCCCAGCACGTGCGTGATCGTCGCTTCGGAAAGCGAGCAAAGCACGCGCCATACGCACGAACGCTCAAAATGGCACCGGCCACAAGCTCGCTTTTGGAAAGGTCTATACTCCGTTTCACCTTATGTTGTACCGCAGACAAGGCTAGAAGCGCGAGCTCATAGCGTTGGGAGCTACTCTTAACGCACGAGAGCTTGTGCCGCCGAGATGTGCCTTATTAGCCCCGAGAAGTTCGCGTGGCGCCCTCTTACGGCGAACCGGGGTGACGTCACGGCGAGGAGAGAATTTTTCCCCGACTCGCCCCGCTCGCCCTGTGGAGGCTGTGACGACTTTAGCTTTCGGCGCGCTCGTTTCTATTTAATTTGTTTTTGCCGTGTTTTTCGTAGGAAGTGTAAATTTTAATATGGGGCTTTATTGGGGTATGGCCTGTAGCTGCAGGCGAAACTTCAACCAACATTTTAAGCGTGGTTGACAGGGCAGGCAACTCATGAATCACAGCTGGTATATGAAAATAAAGAAATATGGCCACAATTGCAGGAGCATCACTATTAGCCCCGTGCGCGACCGAAAGCGTCGCTGTGGTCGGCCTTCCACGATTGGCCGAACGCTGACTATGACGTCGGAAAGGGGATTTATCATTGACGGAAATAAGAGGAATGAAAGTACTTTAATTTTGACGGTGTTGGCAGTGTTCCTTTGAGAGCGCAATGATTTCAAGCTTCCACCATGCTAATAACAAACACCATCGAACTTGTTGTTTGCAAGGTAATGACGTCACAAGGGGGAACCACAGGAGGGCGCCACCAAAACTTCTCGCCGCTAATAGATTTACATCTCACACAATCAATGCTGCTGATGGTCTGAATGAATTGGCAGGTTTTGTATACTATTTTTTTTTTGTATCTCTGTTCTTAAACAAGATCGCCGAAGCAGAAAAGCTGCATGCTGCTCGAGCAACATGCTAAATACAGTCTGGGCGATGGGGAGAGAATCACAAGTAAGACAGCCCAAGTGCAGGGGCAAAGTAAAAAAACAAGGAACATTTATTATATTCACTGCTCGCATTTGACCTTTGCTGGATTTGGATAGTATTTCAATGGACTACACGGGTGGTATCTGTGGACTTGTTTATATCAACCCTCAAATAATGTATAACAAACGTAAGCGAAGGTGTCTAGCTTGTTATTAGTCCCTTAAGTCCTAAAATTGAGATTGTACTTAAAT
The DNA here is from genome assembly GCA_013358835.2 of Ixodes persulcatus. Lineage (NCBI taxonomy): Eukaryota > Metazoa > Arthropoda > Arachnida > Ixodida > Ixodidae > Ixodes > Ixodes persulcatus. The sequence continues at coordinate 210,239 of JABSTQ010010360.1, read as the reverse complement.
CAAATTGTCCTGAAGCTAAAATACCAGAAGTTTTTCGCACGCAGACCGTCACCCTTCACAGGTTCCACATTTTCTGCTACTAGTGCTGCATCTACCACTGGACAAACGTTTGAATGCTTGCTTTTACTCCTGTTATCCTCTGTTGTCAGAGAGTCCAGCTGTAGGCAGTTTGGAGGCTGAGGAAGCTTTTGGGAACCTGCAGCAGTGTCTCTTTTAATTGGAAATAAACGACAATTCAAACTAAACGGTGTATTTTCCGAATACCCAAGGCTGGAATAAAGAATGTCAGGAAAAAGTATAAAGATTACAAATTACGGTACTATTGCTGTGCATATTTTGGGCAGTTCAATACATATCATACAGGCAACGGGGGGCGATTCGGCCGTTTTTCCTGCTACCATACAAACTAACTTCCAGTAATTATGCATAAATATGCCTGCATAGGTGTATAAACTATATAATTAATTCACGAAGAAGCTACATTTATGTAAAACAACCCTGTTCCACGAGCACTTCAAATATCATCAGACGCAGGGCCTTTAAAACATCTGCGAACCAAGTCATGCAGAGTAGCAGCGCAGAGTCGGGATCACGAGCTAATTTGCCGACCACCCAAAGGCCCATGATATAAATTCCACTTCGAATGCCTTGAAAACGGGATGTAATATCGTCCTAAATCATGAACATGCAAGGAACAGAATTCCAGCGTCTGAAACACTTGCGCCACCGCTTCACCGACCCCTCACAAAATTGCCTTCTGTCGTGTGGGGACGGGGAGGTTCATCGGCGGAATCGCCTCCGCCGATAGCTTTCGGGATTTGTAACCCAATTTTAAAGGTAAAAGGGACAAGCAGGCTTATAAAATGTACGGAAGCACGTCCATATTGGCCTAACTCAACGTCTTGTACACCGGATAAACGAGGTCCAGCTCCTCGAAGTGCTTGCGGCACACAACGCCAAACCAGGAAACCGGTGCTGGGAAGCGAGCCGATGCGAGATCGCGGAGCGGAGTCCTCTTCCTGACGTCACGGCACACCTCACCCAATCAGGGCGCGGCGACCGCAGCGACGCTTGTGTTCGCTCTCGGGGCTAATAGAGCAAGGAGCTCGCGCTTGTAGCCTTTCCTGCGGTACACCAAAAGGTGAAAAAGAGTATAGAAAAGGCGCCCAACGCGCTCTTGCTTCGCGACTCAGAGAAAATATCTGCCCGTCATTGGCTTCGCCGATACCGAGGCGCTGTCGCGGTTGCAAAAGGCCGCAAAAATCGCTTGTCCCCCACCTTTGCACCACTTTGCGCGGAGAAAATATCGTAGTTTTACTCTGTGCTCGCATGCGTGGTTTGTGTTTTCGATCGTTTTTTGCTCGTTTCTATAGTTTCATGGCGATAACCACGGATGGATGAGAAAGAAGAGACGTAGACAGCCCCCTTTTGTCTGTCTCTGCACAGTTTTAAAGTGTGCAGATCGGTTACGGAGCACGCGATGCCTAAAAACTGTTGCGTGCCGCGTTGTAAGTCAAATGCTGCGAGAGATCCGGAACTCTGCTATCACGAGCTTCCGTCTAGAAAGAAATTTTGGGATGCCTGGTTGAAGAACATTTCGCGAGAAGGCAGCGAGAAGGGCAGCCAGTGGCAACCAAGCTCCAGGAGCGTCGTGCGCTCCCTTCATTTTAAAGGCCGACGTACACTTCGCGCTTTCCACTTTTGCCCGTCACCTCATTTCCTATATCCTCTTCACATTTTACCTTGCCCCAACCTGGCTCCCCCTCGCAGCTTAGGAGAGGGGAGCGCTATGTGGATTATCTTCCCTGCAGAAAGCCGAGGTTGTACATATAGGCATTTAAGGCGGAGGACAAGGTAGGGATGAAGCGGAAGGTACTGCGACCGACAGCGGTGCCGACTCAATTTCCATTGTATTCGTTGTACATGCAACCAGCAGGTTCAAAGAAACGCAGACCGCTTGTTCGTGTGCCACCTAACGCGTCCACGTCGCATGCGAGCGGTAGAAGCCGACAACGCAAAATGCAGCCCCCTACAGAAAGAAGACGAGCTGTTGATGAGTGCGTGGCTATTGAACCTTGCCTGCAAAAAGAGTTTGAAGTGGAAGAATGTCAGACGTCATTCAATTTGACAGCTATAGGCTTCATGGAAGATGCCAAGAAAAACGCGCACCGCCTTCAAATGCAAGCCAAACGACTGAACGAGCGAATTAAAAAACTGCGACAAACCTGCGACGAATTTCAAGACAGATTTAAGCAAGGAAGGCTAATGTGTAGAACCCGCTCAACTTTGCAGGTGACGTGTCCTGAATGCAAGCTGTAACTTAAGGGAAATGAATCTCGTGACGGAGAAAATCAGTTCGTGTTTAGCCTTGACCAAAGAGGACTCAGCTATCCCCGACCTGAAGCTGTCTGGCCGTGCAAGCTCGTCTGCACCTTTGTCGAGAGGGCTCTACAGTTGGCAGAGATTCGTCGTTCTGGACGGATAGGCAAGGTTCTCTCGTGCGCTGAGCTTCCACACCTTATGGACTGCCCGCTGATGCCGTGTACTAACTGCAGAGACCGGTACCACAGCTAAGAACTCTGCGAGCTTTTTCTCGGGAAGCTCGTCAGACCTCTTCTGGCTAACTCGGCTGGTGACCTAAACAGCCCTCTAGAGAATATATTGAGACTTTCGCGGAAGCCTCTTTTCCGAAAGGTATTCCGCTTGCAAACTATATGACTCCCTCATCTGTTCGTGAACAATGAAGTTTATATTGCAGAAGTTATGCACGAGGAATCCCTTTCTTATTGTCCCTCACAGATAAATAAAAGGCACAGCTCGAGCGTGCTCGAGCATCGGTTAAAATCGTAAATCATACGGCCTAGCTATATCCAACTATAACTCATTACAGTGGTAATAGAAACGGGGACGGGAACAAGAAAACGACAATTCGCTCATACTGCCAGCTGAATGCGGCTCTAACGCGCAGCCTGCAACTGAGTGAGCTCCTCGCAGAAAGAATTATGTGCTTCTATTCGACACAGATTTGTCACATCATTCATGCAATCTGGCACTCGTTTCAAATGAGACTTGCCGCTTCACGAAAAACAATCTAAATAGCCACACCTAGGGTGCCTACATGTTTCCGCCGCTCCGGAAGCGGAGCGGAAACATGTAGGCACCCTAGCCACACCGGGCCGCGCCGGGCGGACTGCGCCTCTCTCGCCGATAACGAGCGCCACGGCTGGCGCTGCGGGGTAAAGTAGAACTATCGCTCTCACCGGCGGCGCGAGACATACGGCAGGCCGCTCCCAAGGGGAGTCCCTTATCAAGCGGCCGTGCCCCTGCTGAAGCAGGGAAAATAACAAAGCTCGCACACAGTGGGTAAAACAAGTCACAATAGCGGTCAACTAATGAGCAAAATAAGAAGTAACAAAACAGAGAGGAAAAGATATGCGACAGTGGGCATAATATGCTCAACGTCACGGCGCATGTCCTATTTAAGAAGTATATATTGTTCAGCGTCGTCGTTTGCCAAGCTCCCTCTGCGGATTGCAGGGATTGGATCTGCCAAGCGCCAGGCGCGAAAGTACATGGACGGAGAGATTTCCTTAAGTGTGGACACGCTATTTGTTGTTATTTTTTGCGGTCAAATCAACGACAGCCTCTTGCTGTCGAATTCGAAGAAAAAAAAAGAAAAGAAAAAGGTTTTTTGACTCAATCGAAAACAATTTTGCATGTTGGCCTTTGAAAAATTAATTGCTCCGCGATTCTTTCGATGGGCATGAGAGGCCTCGAACGCTGGTCTCATTCTCTACATCCGGAGGCATCGTCACTCACGCGCTTGACAAGACACTCCAGCTCGCTCAGATAGCGTCATGGAGTTCTAGGAGACATGCAGTTCCTTCTTCCGTGCACTCTAACAACGTCTGTGAGTTCTCTTTCTTGCAGAACGCGGAGGCAGCCAGTATCGGCGAACAATAGAAGCACCCCAGCGAATGACGACGCTCAGTATATGATCGCAACAAAAAATAAAAATAAATGTGCGCGTGCCAAATGAGCAGTGCGCCAGTAAACCGAGGGAGAGGTGGAGGAGAGAGCGCGAGGCCGTATCCCGACTCCTCGCTAAGGTTAGGCAGGTCCTAACGGCCGGTGGAGGCTCGTGTTTCAACGGGGGATCTGACGGAGATAAATTAAAAGGCGCGATGCGAGCGAGCGCTGACTTTATTTTTGTTCAGTGCTGAGACGCGCTATTTTCTCAACGCCACTCCTCTCTCCTCTCCATGGCCAAGGAGGTCCCATAATGCAGCGCGCGCAGTGTTGCATGCAGGGAAGTTTGGAAGTGGTGTATTGCTCACATAGCATTTTTGTTTCTCCAGATCTAGTCGTATTATGAGCTTCGTCTTTCGTTAGGAGCCTCGGATTGTCCACCTCAACTGCCTGTCTCCGTGTTCTGCAGGAAAGTGAGCTCACAGACCTTTTGCAGATTGCGTATTGAAGAACTCTCCAATTTCAATGCAGGAGGTATCCTTCTGGTCTCTCCAGGGGTGGGTACACCACTTTCGCGACCCTTTAATTAAATAATGGAAATATGTTTTCTTCCTTCAACATTTATCGGTGACTGAAGCTGCGTCCAACTATTTGCTCATTACTTAGACCATAACATACCCGAGCCGTGGGGTTCACTTTAAAGTTCCTCAACAAGGGATGTTAACAAATTACTCCCTTACAGACTCGAATGCAACCTACTTTATATTCAAGCACGTAGCTTGCATTGGTACTAATTATAGTGACATTCCATCCAAGCGGCTTCGCTAGTTTTTGTCTACACATAATTTAATTCTTATTAGACGCTATCTTTTGGCCGACCCTGTTAGTTGGAATAGGGAAAGCTTAGGGTTTTGAATGCGAAAGCATTAAAGGGTTACTCCACAGATTTTTCGAGCTACCTCAACTAACTATATTTTCTGACTCCCCGGCCTTTAGCCTTTACGGTATGCAGTTTAGTATCGTGAAATTCATAATAGGTATAGTCAACTTTTTGCGAAGGGGAGGGGGCCGGTCGGTCAGTCAGGTTGGTGAGGACCAATGATGATGTTCGCCCGATGGAAGTTCCCGCGGGAATTCGAATAAGAAAAAAAAACAACTAAAAGTTGTTCGATCCCGCTGGACATATTACGACGTTGGTTGGTTTACGATGACCAGTGTGGCCACGTTTATTTCAAAACAAAACGACAACAAGTCAACAGTAATTTACAAAACTCCCAAAATTATCACCCATACTTTAGCCCCGGTCTCAACAGCCGAATCTTCCTGATCTCAAAAGTCGAATCCCCGAGAATCCTCTCGGCAGCCCTTTTCTAGACTCGTAGGGGCCTCCTTTCCCTCCAGAGACGGACCAATCACTTCAAATTTCACCACTCCCACGTGGTACACTGTCGTCCAATGGTCGGCGAGCTGTCAGCCTGACGCTCCAACCGCCAAATCCAAATTCCTTCTAGAGTCGGTCTCTGCAATTTTCCTAGTCTAGCTGGCGCCAACAGCTAAATTATTACCTCGCGCAAAAAGCGACCATTTTACACTAAGCGGCGAAATGCACCGGACACAAGCACACCCGCTTAAAAGCCACAAGTGCGGACAGAAGTACCTCTCCCCGAGACACGATGTTCCGGCGCCCCAAACTGAAACCCAATCCGTTTGTTAACGACCGGGATCCGACTCGTCTTTGCCGAGCGCCGCGGCTGCTCGAAGCCCCCCGCCCGTGGGGACGGAAGACGCCCAAAAATGCATACACTCACACATAGGCAGATAAAAAAAAAAACAATGCCGACGCCACTGTAGAAAGATAGACTTTTCTAAAACAAATCTTACTTATTTCAAGCAAAATCCTTTGTTACTTAACAGGTGTTGTGAAATCGGCAAATGAAAATGGCGCAAAAACCAACATTCAAATATGCGCGCACTTTTCAGTGCCGTGACGTCAGTGGCAGGCAGGCTTACCAGTCGAGCAAGCAGTCTAAAAATATAATATGCCAATCATTTGTTTAGTGCTGGAGCGCGGGTACTGGAGCGAGCTAACAAAGCATTCATTTGACACCATGAAACTGCTTCGAATCCGTTGGGAACAACTTCTACAGTCCAAAAAGTGAACCCCTGCCTTCCACTGACGTCACTTTTTTGTTGTTGCCAGTAGAGACTTTCACTTTGAAAAACACGGTGAGGACCAAAACTGTAAATGCAATAACTTCGCGAAAAAACAATATTTTGACATAATATTTGGGATAACATTTTAGCGATGTTTGTTGGTTAGTTTAGCAAAATTTCAAGCAAATCGGAGACAATGAAAAAAACTGTGGAGTATTAAGGGGCACTGACAAGGTATTTATGCTCGCCGAGGTTTTTAGTTGTACGTGACATATGAGAGCCCGACTACCTAGAGCAAAATTTGCGGCTCGAAATTTGGCTTCTTTCCGCCCGAAAACCGACGATCGAGAACTGGCCGGTTTGAGTCGCGCTCACTCTATTCTCCGTGGTCACGGGCCGTTTTTATGATTTAGACACAACCGCCAAATTTAATCAAAGTCGTGGGTCATTGAAAGCACACACTCAATATTAAAAATACAAAAAAATATGAAACCCATTTTTTGTGGCTTCTAAAAAGCTGCAAATACGTTGATTGAAAAAAAAAAAAAAAGTTGCACAGAGACCGGAAGCATTATGCGCGTTCACTGCGTAATTCTCAACATGGCGCCAATATTCCGCTGCTGAAGCAGGGTTGTGTGTCTGTTTGTACAGCCTAGAACTTGGTCTGCCTCGGCGGGCGACGAGTCTCCACAGCTGTAGATGAAAACTTTAGCCAGGCAGTACAACACTAGCCTGTGGTTCTGTCACGTGCATCACGCAGTTAGTGATCATCTCAACCGCACCGCCCGGTAAGATGCTCATCCAGATCAAAACGGGATGGGGTGGGGATTCACCCCATTCTAGTTGGTATTGATTGACCCAGGATCCTGGGTACTGCAGCGCGAGCTTCCGCTTCCACGTGCTCCGAGATAGTGTGCGCTAGCCCACTCGGCTACCGATCCCCCCTGCTGACGCAGGAAAATAACAAAGCTCGCACACAGTGGGTAAAACAAGTCACAACAGCGGTCAACTAATGAACAAAATAAGAAGTAACAAAACAGAGAGCAAGAGATATGCAACAGTGGGCATAATATGCTCAACGTCACGGCGCATGTCCTATTTTAAGAAGTATATATTTGTTCAGCGTCGTCGTTTTCCAAGCTCCCTCTGCGGACTGCAGGGATTGGATCTGCCAAGCGCCAGGCGCGAAAGTACATGGACGGAGAGATTTCCTTAAGTGTGGACACGCTATTTGTTGTTATTTTTGCGGTCAAATCAACGACAGCCTCTTGCTGTCGAATTCGAAGAAAAAAAAGAAAGGAAAAAGGTTTTTGACTCAATCGAAAACAATTTTGCATGTTGGCCTTTGAAAAATTAATTGGCTCCGCGATTCTTTCGATGGGCATGAGAGGCCTCGAACGCTGGTCTCATTCTCTACATCCGGACGCATCGTCACTCACGCGCTTGACAAGACACTCCAGCTCGCTCAGATAGTGTCATGGAGTTCTATACTTCGTTTCACATTATCTGCGAGCGAAGCCAAAGCAAGAAGCGCGAGACCAGCGCTTTTTGCGTTTCTCCGCGCTCGAGCAAAGCCTGAACGCACGCAACTTTCGCGCTCGCGCTTCCAGCTTCAACGTCTGTGAGTTCTCTTTCTTGCAGAACGCGGAGGCAGCCAGTATCGGCGAAGAATAGAAGCACCCCAACAAAAAATAAAAATAAATGTGCGCGTGCCAAATGAGCAGTGCGCCAGTAAACCGAGGGAGAGGTGGAGGCGAGAGCGCGAGGCCGTATCCCAACTCCTCGCTAAAGCCCGGTTCACACAGTTGCGTTTGACTGCGTTTGACTGCGTTGCGGCAGCGAGACACCAGGACATCCCTGCTGCTTATATCGCGTGCCAAGAAGATTCCTTGAATTGGATTCCACGCTTCATGCGAAGCACAGATGTGCCGGTGACTCGCTTTCGGTTCTCGCCGCAACGCAGTCAAACGCACTCAAACGCAAGTGTCTGAACCGGCCTTAAGGTTAGGCAGGTTCTAACGGCCGGTGGAGGCTCGTGTTTCAACGGGGGATCTCACGGAGATAAATTAATAGGCGCGATGCGAGCGAGCGCTGACTTTATTTTTGTTCAGTGCTGAGACGCGCTATTTTCTCAACGCCACTCCTCTCTCCTCTCCATGGCCAAGGAGGTCCCATAATGCAGCGCGCGTAGTGTTGCATGCAGGGAAGTTTGGAAGTGGTGTATTGCTCACATAGCATTTTTGTTTCTCCAGATCTAGTCGTATTATGAGCTTCGTCTTTCGTTAGGAGCCTCGTATTGTCCACCTCAACTGCCTGTCTCCGTGTTCTGCAGGAAAGTGAGCTCACAGACCTTTCGCAGATTGCGTATTGAAGAACTCTCCAATTTCAGTGCCGGAGGTATCCTTCTGGTCTCTCCAGGGGTGGGTACACCACTTTCGCGACCCTTTAATTAAATAATGGAAATATGTTTTCTTCCTTCAACATTTATCGGTGACTGAGCTGCGTCCAACTATTTTCTCATTACTTAGATCATAACATACCCGAGCCGTGGGGTTCACTTTAAAGTTCCTCAACAAGGGATGTTAACAAATTACTCCCTTACAGACTCGAATGCAACCTACATTATATTCAAGCACGTAGCTTGCATTGGTACTAATTATAGTGACATTCCATCCAAGCGGCTTCGCTAGTTTTTTGTCTACACATAATTTAATTCTTATTAGACGCTATCTTTTGGCCGACCCTGTTAGTTGGAATAGGGAAAGCTTAGGGTTTTGAATGCGAAAGCATTAAAGGGTTACTCCACAGATTTTTCGAGCTACCTCAACTAACTATATTTTCTGACTCCCCGGCCTTTAGCCTTTACGGTATGCAGTTTAGTATCGTGAAATTCATAATAGGTATAGTCAACTTTTTGCGAAGGGGAGGGGGCCGGTCGGTCAGTCAGGTTGGTGAGGACCAATGATGATGTTCGCCCGATGGAAGTTCCCGCGGGAATTCGAATAAGAAAAAAAAACAACTAAAAGTTGTTCGATCCCGCTGGACATATTACGACGTTGGTTGGTTTACGATGACCAGTGTGGCCACGTTTATTTCAAAACAAAACGACAACAAGTCAACAGTAATTTACAAAACTCCCAAAATTATCACCCATACTTTAGCCCCGGTCTCAACAGCCGAATCTTCCTGATCTCAAAAGTCGAATCCCCGAGAATCCTCTCGGCAGCCCTTTTCTAGACTCGTAGGGGCCTCCTTTCCCTCCAGAGACGGACCAATCACTTCAAATTTCACCACTCCCACGTGGTACACTGTCGTCCAATGGTCGGCGAGCTGTCAGCCTGACGCTCCAACCGCCAAATCCAAATTCCTTCTAGAGTCGGTCTCTGCAATTTTCCTAGTCTAGCTGGCGCCAACAGCTAAATTATTACCTCGCGCAAAAAGCGACCATTTTACACTAAGCGGCGAAATGCACCGGACACAAGCACACCCGCTTAAAAGCCACAAGTGCGGACAGAAGTACCTCTCCCCGAGACACGATGTTCCGGCGCCCCAAACTGAAACCCAATCCGTTTGTTAACGACCGGGATCCGACTCGTCTTTGCCGAGCGCCGCGGCTGCTCGAAGCCCCCCGCCCGTGGGGACGGAAGACGCCCAAAAATGCATACACTCACACATAGGCAGATAAAAAAAAAAACAATGCCGACGCCACTGTAGAAAGATAGACTTTTCTAAAACAAATCTTACTTATTTCAAGCAAAATCCTTTGTTACTTAACAGGTGTTGTGAAATCGGCAAATGAAAATGGCGCAAAAACCAACATTCAAATATGCGCGCACTTTTCAGTGCCGTGACGTCAGTGGCAGGCAGGCTTACCAGTCGAGCAAGCAGTCAAAAAATATAATATGCCAATCATTTGTTTAGTGCTGGAGCGCGGGTACTGGAGCGAGCTAACAAAGCATTCATTTGACACCATGAAACTGCTTCGAATCCGTTGGGAACAACTTCTACAGTCCAAAAAGTGAACCCCTGCCTTCCACTGACGTCACTTTTTTTGTTGTTGCCAGTAGAGACTTTCACTTTGAAAAACACGGTGAGGACCAAAACTGTAAATGCAATAACTTCGCGAAAAAACAATATTTTGACATAATATTTGGGATAACATTTTAGCGATGTTTGTTGGTTAGTTTAGCAAAATTTCAAGCAAATCGGAGACAATGAAAAAAACTGTGGAGTATTAAAGGGGCACTGACAAGGTATTTATGCTCGCCGAGGTTTTTAGTTGTACGTGACATATGAGAGCCCGACTACCTAGAGCAAAATTTGCGGCTCGAAATTTGGCTTCTTTCCGCCCGAAAACCGACGATCGAGAACTGGCCGGTTTGAGTCGCGCTCACTCTATTCTCCGTGGTCACGGGCCGTTTTTATGATTTAGACACAACCGCCAAATTTAATCAAAGTCGTGGGTCATTGAAAGCACACACTCAATATTAAAAATACAAAAAAATATGAAACCCATTTTTTGTGGCTTCTAAAAAGCTGCAAATACGTTGATTGAAAAAAAAAAAGTTGACAGAGAACCGGAAGCATTATGCGCGTTCACTGCGTAATTCTCAACATGGCGTCGTTTCGCGTAACGTAGGACTCGCGAGCTGGACGGCGATGGCAGCGGACGACCGGCTTGGGACCTCTACTGCAGAACTTTCGTTCGCGCCACCGCCGAATTCTGTCTTCCTTTGAAAGAGACATTTTGGGCCGATCAAAAGAGTTGGTATATATCCCGTACGACAGCCCCTACCGCCAAGCCGATTTGCACGAAGACGTCGCCGACCCGTCGCCTTCTTCTCGAGGCTGAAGACATCGCTCGCGCAGGCGTCAAGCACGAAGTGCGTACTTCGAGTTGAATATGCACGCGTACGATTTGTTTACTAGGTGCGAATGTGGCCAATGCGTGGTGCTGCCCGACTTCAAGCCGGGAGTGCTTATATGTTGGAGGCAAAGCGGCAGCAATCTTTCCAACCTACAGCCGACTGGCTGCATTATTACGAACAAAAGAGTTCCCCCAGCAGCTCAGTGGAAATGGTATAGGATCCCCCTTTTGACACCTGAAAAACTCAATGTAGTCACTTTCCACAAAATGCAAGGAGCATATGAATCGGGTAGCGTCCGCTTTCGGAGGTGCCCGTAACTGTTCTGCAGGAATTAGAGTTCCTCTATATAGGCTCCCTACGGGAGCCAGAGTTGCGCGTTCATCTCCGTAGCGCCGTCTTTACTGCACGGCATGTTGATCCCGCTCGTCATGTGACTGAATTCGGCGAATAGCGGCGCCGCGCGTTCGAGGCGCGCGGCGCGCTCAAAAGCAGGGGAACGCACGCCGGGGCGCGTGCATCGTCTACTTTCCTGCACGGCACTTGATCCCGCTCCTCGCGTGATCAGATCTCGGCGAATAGCGGCGCGGCGGCACGTGGAAAACAGACGCGCAACTCTGGCTCCCGTAGGGAGCCTACACATGAACTCTAGCATGAATTGCACCCAGCCATTGGTCCCAATCCCGTTGATCTTTCGGAAACTTCTGCAGACTCCCGCACAATAACACTTTCGGATGCAGGACATGCGAGGCTGCTCTTCACGCAATATCCCGGGGTATTCTTTTCGGAGCCGATCACGGGAATTCACTATGGGCACTCACTACTCATTTCCAACTCTTCAATGTACAAAATAACTCATGTTGAAGCGCAGTACAGCGATCGGAACAAACATAACTGCAAAGTAATCGCACGGCAAACAGTTCCCGTAACAAATGTCGTCTGCTACGCGCGACAACAACAAAAAAAAAACGGAGGCGAAACAAAAAAAAAAAAAAGCGCGCGGTCGGGTGTAACCACGTCACTTCCGCCACTCACTCTCTCCTCTCCACTTCTCCAGCCTCCGTGCGCAGGTTTCGGTTTCGGTTTCGAGCAGTTGCATGCTTCGGCTTTGTTAAAAATATACGTGACTCTGTAGCGAAATATTATTTGGGTAGTCTTCCGACACCATAATGAATCGCCTGGTAAAAAATGAACAAAGAATATTTTGGCGGGTGTCAGTGTCCCTTTATCTGTCCCATAAAGCGAGCCGACGTCATCAGTTTGAAGCGGGCCAAACGGCACCTTAAATCCTTTCTCCAAGTGAAGCCAGCTCCGAGCTGTGAAACCACGCAAAAAGCCTAGCCAAACGGCACCTAGTTTCCCCGATCCCAAAGGAGCGGAGTATAAAGCTGATGGATTTCGTCTTCGGTTCCATTGGCTGGCGCGCGTCGACGAGGCTCCCATTGGCCGCTGCGCTCGTCAGTTTTCACGACCGCCGCCCCATGGCGCTGCGTGTCCGCGCCGCGAGCGCGCCTGTAACACGAAGCATCCAATGTCAGAGGCTCAGAGCTGCGAGGAGAGCTGGGAAGCGCGCGCACGGCTGACTCAAATACGCCGCAAACGAAACAGGGGAGCGGAAGAACGGCACGCATGCTTTCGCACTCACAACTCATAAGAAGTTCTTAGGTGTACGTTGAGCTGTTTTTTTTTTTATTACTGCAATGCACCAACACTGACTTCTCTTTCATCTTGCTGTTGAAAACAATTCATGTGGCATTTTTGTTATTTGTGTCTTTTTTTGTTTGTTTTTGTCATCAAAACGCAGCACAGCGCAATGACCCATTTCAAAAGCAAAATAAAGATGTTATCGAAAAAGTTGCGTCAGGGAATCCCACATAACATGTAAAATTATTACGCATTACCTTTGGGTGTCGTGTGTAATCACAAAAACACGGTAAAAAGTGTTTTAGGCATAACTTTGGTGCGATCGGAACAAAAAGAAATATAAGCTGCTAAGACAGCTAACTGCGCGAGTTGGTAGTTCATGTTGATTAAAATGTTGATTAAAAATTAAAATTGATCAAAAAAGCTCTACAGCATATGTAAAAAGGTAATTCCGACTTCATATAACACCGTAAGCTGCACCAATAAGGACGAATCGAACTTTGTTCCCTCTGTAGAAGGTATAAATATTCCTTCTGAAAAAGAAATATTCCTTTCCCCTGTCTTGTGGGGGAGTGTACATAAGACAGACTGGTCGGTGTGTGAATGACCGCCTTCCTGGGCATGCCAACAACGTCGTCAACGCCAACTCTGGACATTTTGGACTACACTGTAGGGACTGTGGGTGTTCGGCGCTTTTGAGAAACTGCACTGTGCTGGGAAGGAGCCCCAATCAGCTCACCATGGAGATTATCGAGGCTGCAAGCATCGAAGGAACACATTGACAAGTGTGTCAGCAGGCCATCTTTAACTCTCTCACAGAGGGAGATTGAGTATTTGACCAAATTTTCTCTTAGGCGCCAGCAGTGATAGATTTTTTTTTTCAATATTGATTTTTTTTTTGTAATTGAATTTGATGTTGTCATTTCGTTCTTAGAACGTAGAAAAAGGCGAGGTGGTTCTTTGTGCATAGAAGAAGACAATACGAACCATGAGTTGTGAGTCGGCGCCGAGTGAGTGTATATTTTTTTGTGTGTCTGTGTTTGTTTGTGTTTCTCTTGTGGTGCGCTGTAACGTTAATCAAAAAGAAATATATTTTGCTACCGCATCTAGCCTTGTCAGAAACCTAACAACTTCACGATCATAAACCATTTGAAAAGGAAAATGCAAGGTGGTTTAAAACGTAGTTACTTTTAATTTTTGGCGCAAAGTCCAATTCCAATGCAGCTTATACTATTAAGAGGTAGCACCATCTGCGCGTAAACCTAATCCTCAAATACCTCAAGTCCCCCCACACAGACACACACACACCTATCGCCTCAGGGTGGAAGAGAAAGCGAAAGCGTAAAAAGCATAAAATCGTCGGGAAAAAAAATCTAAACAAAAGAGACATTAAGCTTAGCGATTTCTGTCTCCGACCTGTCGAACACTGTCAGATCCTTAACTGGAGCAGGTAGAACAAAACTCACTTAAAAGGCGCGCACGCCCAGGAAACTACACAAACACAGACTAGCACAACCAGAAAACACGGTTTTTCCAGAAATTGCTTATCGCAGCTCGGCGTCGATATTCGCCGAAAACGCTTCACGGCCCTCCCCCCCCCCCCCCCCCCCCGACTCCAGAATGCCGCGTGCAGGGGGGTGGGACCGCGAGAAGCCACAACCGGGGACCGTAATTCTTACGCGAGCTCTTATCACGAGCCGAAATCGCGGAGACACCGCGACACGACGTGATATATACGTCCAATAGACGCTGCCGCTCGCACCAACGGTAGCCTGCTATGCTCCGTCTATACTCCGTTTCACCTTACCGTGGACCTCAGCGGAGGCTACGAGCCAGCCCAACTAATCCAACGCTGTGTGTACTTATCACGTGGTTAGGTCGCTGTGCCCCTTCCGAAAGGCACGTGACACCCAGACGGCATCGGGTTGGCTTCGATGGCGGCAAGCGTCCGCTGTGGTTCTTGGTAAGCTGAAGTCGAGTACACACTCCATTCTGCACCGGGCTGACAGTACGGTAGGATCCACGGGCTCGTTGTACCAGCCATACGTCCATCTTTCGCCACGTGATCAGAGAGAGCGATCAGAGAGCGAGGTCCGATGGGGTGAAAGAGAGGCGCTCGATAGGTGTTGCGAGCGCATAGCCCGCACTGTCCTGTCAGCTTAGCGGTGAAACGAACGATAGTGCGCCGCTCCCCACTCCACGTAGCGACATCTACCACCCCCAGAGGGCGTGCGCGACCTGCGCGATATTTTACGTGGGGGCTGTAAAGTCGGCGAGGCGTTTTAGTTTCTCGGCTCCCGCGAGACCGAGACGCCTCAATCAAGTCCTAAGGTCTTCGTAAACGCCTGCCTGCCAAGGTTTCCCGGCGGCCCGAGGGCACTTTCCTTAAACAGCGACGAGCGCGACACGGTGCGGAGAAATAGGGCTTTTATCGGGGAGGTGTATCTGACTTGACAGCGCGGGTTTCGGGGGATTTCTGGCTGTGGTGGGCGCCGATTGTGCGCGCTGATCGAAGCGACCTTCATTTTACTTATGCGTCTTAGTTCGCCTCCCTTTCCTTGGACTCTTTTTGCCTTCTGCTGCCTTCGGTCTAAGGTAGATGATTCTAAATACGAACGTGCCTGCCAACTGGAGTCATAGATGTACGCTTTTTCCTAATGCACAGAACCTCGACAATTAGGCGTAGGTGGCGCCTAATGAACTGTCAAACACACTTGGTTCACGAAAATATCAATGCGCTTGCAATTGTACTAATGTTGCCAAATTCAATTTTAGTTTGAAGGACCAGTGGGAGGAATCAAGGATACTGGTGCTAAGTAAATCGAAACCGCACATTGCAGCACATGCGCACCAATTGACCCCGTAAGAGATGACGTCAAATGCATGGGACAAATGGACAAATGCATGGGGGCTCGACGTGACGTTAGAAACTGTCTGATAAAAAGTGAATAATGTTTAGAGCGCAACTCTTAGGCGCCCGTTTCCGGTTTGAGCGGCGTCGGCGTCGGCGTAACCGCGCGGTGCATTATGGGACACGTGACGTCACTGATGACGTCATCGGCATCCGCATCGTCATCGACACTGATAACGTCATCGGCTCGTCACGTGACCCCCAGGTCACGTGACCCCCCCCCCCCCCCCCGAGGTCACGTGATCCCCCTCCCAAGGTCACTTGACCCACCCCCCCCCAGTACCCTTCCCTCCTCCTCCTCAAGAGCTGCGCTCTAATTCGGCGTTACAGGGAGTTGTAAACGGCTTTCACTTTTTTGTAAGCATTGTGTATTCTCAACATCTAATCCTGAACACCTTTTCTATCGTCTCAGTACCACAAAGCAATGACAAACGCTCGTATTAAAGTTTCAGAACCGGTTTCGCCTGGCTAGCAGAAGACACGATGGCTTCGCTGGTTCAGGGGCTATTTCTGAATCAGTACGCGACTGCGTTGAGCGAAATTGGT
Source organism: Ixodes persulcatus (assembly GCA_013358835.2). Taxonomy (NCBI): domain Eukaryota; kingdom Metazoa; phylum Arthropoda; class Arachnida; order Ixodida; family Ixodidae; genus Ixodes; species Ixodes persulcatus. The sequence goes on along the minus strand of JABSTQ010010360.1, from coordinate 194,150 downwards.
GACGATCGACGAAACTTCTATACTTCTATTCTCGGTGTCAACTTTCTGTGGGATTTCGGAAGCGAAGAATGACCGTACACAGATTCGATCGCTCGCTTGATGTGCGTGAGCCCGCGAACACCTTCCCGTGAAGCTCCCTCTTTTCCCCAATAGTGAGAAGGTAAAAACACTGTGAAGCTGAACCACGTACGACGACGACGTGAAGTGTTCCAACGTCGAAGTGCAGGCCAGCACACATTTCGAAGGTTTCTGACAGCACAGTTCTTCAGTGAATATCTGTGTGATAAACGAACTCTCCGTATCATATATATACTATATTGCGGTGTGCCTGACCGTGCGGGCTTCTCACTCCGATTCCCTCAGACCCTGCATTAAGGTAGCAATTTGGGCCAGTTGGTTCATGATCACCTAAAAAAGCGCAAAAAATACAAGGACGAGGAAGTAGACAGACAAGAGCGCCCTTGTCTGTCTACTTCCTCGTCCTTGTATGTTTTGCGCTTCGTTAGGCCCTCAGACCCTGTCCCCGGATGAACAGGACACAGCAATGCTTCGCTCTTGGCAAAAGGGTTTATTCACTCATTTATTGCCTGGGGGTTTCGGGATCGGGAACGGTCATCAGCGAGGCCGGGGGGAGGCCCGCTGCCACTGCAGCTGCTGCATGTCCCAGCGGTGGTCGTCCAGGGTCGCTGTCCGGTTCGTCCGTCGAGTCCGCAGCTCGACGTCGCGCTCGCACTTTCCCGCGCCAGCGTCCGTCTCTCGCCGATTCCCGCGCCAGCGTCTTCCTTATCTCCCGTCCCCGCTGCACGCTCCTTCGTGTAAGCCACCCGAGAGAGACTCCTCTTTGTCATGCGTCCCGTTTTCAAGCCTTGCCACCTTTGTTCCGAGAAGCCAGTCGCGTGACGTCACTTGGCTTAGGGGATTGGTGTAGCCGGATCTTGTGGTGCGCGAGGCCATCGAAGTTCCCCTCAGGCATGAATCATCTCGGAGGCATTGAGTCCGAGTTGCTGGAATTTGGGACCCGAAGGGTCAACGCAGAGCAGGGCAGCCAGATCTCCCCAACCAATAAGGAACGCTTTCCCCTGTACCTAGGACTTCCACCAGAAATGTCACGAATGGAAAGAGCTGGAGTAGCGTAAACTGAAAATAAAGGTTTATTCGGCGGACCTGTGCCAGAAACAAAAGGAATGCGTTGAAACAGCAGCAGCGTACGTCAGGGCGTCGGCATGACCGCTGACTGAGCGAGGGTGAATGTGCCTCGTCGTCGGTTAAATCTGGGTGAGTCGGCAAAGCTCACGCTCGACTCCTTTGATCCACCACCCTCGGCGTCTTTAACATTCGAAATAAAATTGGTGTATGTTTATACAGCCTGAAGGTAGCATGCCTTAGTTGGCGCCTGGTGTCTCAGCTGTAAATGAGCAATTTAGCCAGTGCGGTACAACCACTAGCCTGGGGTCTTCAACGTGCACCACGCAGGAGTGATACACGACCGCACGCCGGTACGATGCTCATCCAGATCGAAACGAGCCGGGGATGGGGATTGAACCCAGGATCATTAGGTTCTACGGCACTAGCGTTCGCGTCACGTGCTCCGAGCTGGTGTGCGCTAGCCCACTCGGCCTCCGTTTAGTTTAGGCTGAAGTCCGTACGCAGCCTACGCTACGAACTATAGTGGGACAAAGGAGACAGCGTCAAAAGCGCACGAGCATGGTGTTCGTCATGTTTATGTACGTGTTCTATTATCGCAGGACCAATCGTAAACAATCATCTGGACTTGAGCTGAAACTAAAATAATGTGTCATTTGTCTGGGTCACCCACGCTGTGTCGTACTGTCTCGCTTTAATAGTTTTGAGGCGCCGAGTCAAAATTCACAGGGCCTCTTACGTTATCCCTAAGACGACTTGAAGACAAAAGCCCAAGCGCAGATGCATTAAAGACCGACACTGATCTACTTTGTTTCACGTTCTCTTTTTTCACATTATCTTTTTTGACATTTTGTTTAATTACTCTTAATTCACTTTAATTCCTCTTAATTCACTTTGATTCCTCTTAATGTGCTTTGTCATCCTTCTTAATTTCATTGCTTCTAATTCGCTTGAGTGGTCATGTAAACGTTTTGGTACCTTTCGTGTCGCTGACGTGTTTTCGCTCAGGGACTTTGAAGGTCGACTGAACGATGAGACATATAAGGCTTTCGCCTTAATAATTGTTGCAATCATTCCACATGCCTTCAAAAGTTTTCCCGTGCTTCTCCCACGTAAAAGGCCCCCCTTTAGAAAAAAAACCACGCCTACGTCATTCGTCCCAATGTCAAAAAACGCCGTCGTAAAAAAACAGAAATCAACGCAGTTACCGTCAATCTATAAATGCAAAGTAAGCAAACATAACGTGCGTTACGTTTTATCGGTAACGGTAACGCGTTCCTTTTATTTTGATGTAACGTAGGTCGGTAACGCGTTCCTTTATTTTGCAACTAAAGAGTAACGTATTTCGTTACGTTTTTTCGGTAACGCCTAAAACACTGGTACAATGTCACGTGCCTCCTTCACATGCTCTGATTGGCTTGCCGGGGCCGCAGCTTTCGCCCTTTGCCAAGTTGGGCCGAAACGCGGTATTAAACAATGACGAAATGAAAACAATCTCGATCTACTTACGTATGTACAATGTGGCTTTTCTTTGACCGAAGGCCGCCAACTTTGCGGTCGCACTACTGTTCATGGACGTCTAACTGCTTTCAGAAGATTCTAGGCACCGCAGAGAGGGGAATCTCCGTACCACGTATTTGGCCTCAAGAGCGCCGCCGCGTCTAATGAAAACGACGGTGCGGTGATTGACAGAGCAGTTGAAGGTTTCCTCGGATCTCCGAAAAAAAGAGTGACACAGATAAGCAGTTGCGGTGGGTGACTAGAAGGGCGCTTCGGTACGAAGACCCCCTAACTAGTCGAGAACGGGAACGGGGAGACGGCTGCATCTTCTTTCTTGTCGCCCAGCCCACCTCCGCTATTTGCGTCGCAGCAGGAGCCTTCTGGCAACACCTCTTCGATGGCAAGGCCGAAGTGGTGCAGCTTCTACGTCACCTACCGGAGGGAAACGGGCACGAATTCTGCGTCAACGTTCGACTGGGCATCGGGTCCACTCAATGTGCGGAAGGGCGCTCAGCGTCGGGCTCGGGCCCAATTGCTGCATTGGTGCCGTCCGATTTATGCGGAGATACAAGAGTTTGTTCGCAGGCTTCGATTATTTGAGGTGGTGTTTACATTGCCCCACACTGGCCTCTGGAAGGTGACGTAAAACAACGAGCACTGCGCCCTAGCCCTCTGGAGACGCGGCCAGGAGAAAGGACGGCGCCAACCGCGAAACCTCGTCGACTGCCACCCTACGTACGCCTTCCGGAGGGACCGCTCCCCGCTCTCGCACCCGCCCCTGATCAACCGGCCCAAGAGGCTTCTCGCAGTTGTCGGAACTGAAAGAGGAGGCAGGCACGCTCAACGATGGCCTATGCCCGCATATACGCCTCCGGTCCGGAATACCGGCGTTTGCGTGACGCTCTATTCCCGTGCGCGGGAGGAACGCCCATGTGGGAGGAGACCTCGGGTGCCAGACCCGCCGCTAACGTGATCATTAGGAGCCGTCCTCTAAGTACGAGTCAGATTTGACCAGTTTGGACTTCGGTCGCCGTTGTTTCGTTGCAGCGCCGTGCGGGCATGCGTGAAGCCATTACCTCGCGTCACTGTGGCTTCAGACGCACTCTAAGAAACCTGGAGCGTCTCCTTTCCATCGAAGCGCTTGGGCGAGCACATCGCTACAATCTACAGGGAGAGCTCGGCGAAGGACGAGCCTGAAATGTATATTTAGACCCAAGAAAAAAAGTGCGTAGCAAATTGCTGGGCAATTGCGTTGCGCGTGTAACATGTGGTGGTGTACGCTCTCGGCACTATTCATTGGTTTGTTTAGGAATGTGGCTTAACGCGTGGCATGGACACTCGATAGCGAATTCCTGGAATGGAGCTACAGGCGCTAACCCGGGATTTAAAAACGTGTGACAGGGTGTCAAGTTGCCATCTACCGGACGCGGAGCGGATACTCCCGCAGGGCATTCCCGCCAACAGCACCTCGGCTCACGGCAATGTACCGTCACGTGCAATAAAAAAAAAAAAACGATGTGTCGTTACATGCTGCAAAGACACTTGCTTAACAATCTTAATGGTCTGAATTCAATTCCTTCGGACGCAAGCGCTTTTTTACTGCGATGGCCTCTTCCGCCCAACTCTAAACCAATCAGTGCCGAGCCTCGCGGCCAGGCTCTTATCAAGGCTTCACTTTTGTTCTTCACGAAATGCCGAACACCTTGCCAAAGCGAGTTTCACGTTAAAAGCTGTCTGGCTTGTGCCACTGAGCATGACGTTTCACCGTGCCCAGTGCCACGGCTGCTATTCTTCTTTTAGGTCTAAATATATTTGAAGCTTTGTCGTTCGTCGACTTCCCTCCGTAGATAGCAACGACTGGTTCTCCCGAGTGCTTTGCGAGAGATCAAACGCTCCGGGTTTTTTAGAGTGCATACTCAACGGGTCAATATTCGAATCCCATTGGACGGTTGGGTAGTGCTTTTTGCAATGCGTCGTGTGCAGTAGAAAGCAAATATGCATAGTTGCCTCTATGCTTTCGCAATAAGGCCCTATGAGTCGTAGGCAGTAGAAAGCATAGTTCCGCCTGCGAACCGTACGAGTATTTGGCATCAAGCTCTATAGTATTAATCGCCCCCGCTTTCTGAACTGAACGAAACCTGAAGCTGGCTCATATTCTTGCATCATGAGCTTCACCCTGTAACCCTCACAAGGAACCAATTCGTTTTAACCGTGTTGGATAAACCTGAGACTGGGGTAGAGAAGAAACATCAAAACGTAGAAGAGACATAAAATAGACAGGACGACGTCTCAAAGAGACGTCGCCCTGTCTATTTTCTGTCTCTTCTGCGTTTTGATGTTTCTTCTTTGCCCTAAAAAGGTGCTCACACACCTTTCTGGCCCTAAAAAGGGGCTCACACACTTTTTAGGGCCAAGTTCACACACCTTGCAAATCACCCCAGTGCCGAGTAAATAAATATTGTTAGGATAAATATCGTTGCTGTTGCTTTTCATACGTCAGGTCCTAATAAAAAAAAAAATTCAAATCCATCGTTATAATACGCAAAATCAGTTGTTAGGTTGCGGAAAGAAAAATTCGCTTTACGCTATTTAATGGAAAATTTAACTACCGTGGTCACCTCCAAGCAATGTCATAAGACTGTGTCGTATATGAGAGATGTTTGCTGAGAACACGAGACCATATGATGCTGCACAACTACTAGATCGACATGGGTCTACTGATTGGAATGTGCCAAATAACACGTCTATCTATAATTTTAGTTTGTAGATTTTTGTCTTATAATTAGTTCACCCATTGTCATGTTAGAGTCGTGCTCCCGCATCAGACACAGCCAATAAGGTTACGCCAAAGGAGTCATTTATGAATGAATCCTTCGGAATAACATCATCGACCGCATAACGTTATGTTCTTCTAGAAATAAATACATTCATTTCTAGCACCCGATATTTTTTTTTTATTTTCAATGTAAAAATGAGACACCATGTATACATAACTTTCTTCTACGTAAGCGCAATGTTGTAAATACTTCTTTTTTGTTTCAGTCAGGAAGTTTTTTTTTTTTTTACATACATCTCATGTTCAAAAAAAAAGCTTAATGCTAGGTTTTTCAAGGACATAGAGACACCCTGAATTCAAAATTTGTTACTGATAACGACTGTGGTCAATAAAAATATATATTTTTTTACTTTTTAGCGTTTCTTGTTAATCAATTTCCTTCCTCCCGAAAAGCCGTATAAACGAGTCTATTAATTTAAAACACGTTATTACGCTTAAACACATTTTATTGTAATAGTAATTGACTATGAATGTCTCGTAGCCATTATCCAAAAGCCAACTTACAGTGACCAAGAGAGGCAGCCAACAGTTCTCGATTTCTTGAAACAGCGTACTGTTTCCAGAAGCAACTGGACTGTCACGTTAGGCGTCTTAAAATCGGAAGCTGTCGAAAAAAAGTGGCTGCCCTCCGGTCGCTTATTATAACGTCAAAGCCACAGCCCTGTAATTACCTCAGCGGCTCCAAATTTCGCCGAACGAAAGTATGCTTATTTTCGTCCGGGAAAGAAGATATATGCCCGAAACCACCGACCCCCCGAAAAAACGGTCTGTTCAGTGCTATACTCCCGTTTCCTAGAAGATGCAGTCACCCACAGCACTTGGCAAGCAAAACCCTTAGTTGATGTGTTTGGTTGCGTCGCAATGACATCTAAAACAATGCCTTTCATACGAAACCAAAATATCATAAGTAAAGCATCACGAAGAACTCCAAACTTGACATGAACATCTGAATGCGACCGGCCGGCGCCCCTTCGAGCGAAACACAAAAAGCAGATAGGGCAGCTTTCTAACACACCGCCCCTAGCGGTTGGACGAAAGCACGTCCCCACACGCCATCCTGTGAACTGGCCCGCGACTGAATTTCTCGAGAAAATGAACTAAATCCACTACTCTGGGTTCCAGGTGGATTTTCTATAACTCCAAAGTGTTCACCACACACGGAAAACACCCACCTCTCGTTCGGTTGCATGCTTACAAACGTCACAAAAAAGACTCCTAGTGTATATATGTAAAACTCTTTATAAGACAGGTCGCTTCCTCGCCCAATTTATAGTTGCAAGGACAATTTAGTTCCTTCTCTCAATTTTAACCACATCCTGGCTTCTTTGGGGGAATCCTAAGAACAACGTTAATATCTAGAAAAAGAAAAGAAAACGAAAGGCAAAACACTACAAAGTCGCCTTGAATGGAGCTGCCCCAAATTACGCACGTCGACTCGGCTTCGCGCAACAGGTGGCGCCAAATTACTCCCTGCTACGCGCCGCTGTCGCTACGTCGTCTGCGTCGTAGTATACGCTGCCTCTCCTCCCGATTCATTCATGCGTCCGCCGCCGCAGGGCGCAGTGGGAGGCGACGCGACCCGTAGCCTCGACCCCAGTGCGTCTGTTGCCCGCATTTTCGTTGCGTCAAGGAAAGAAAGAAGCAGGTTTGGTAAGACTTTACCTCGGGGCTTTTAAGACGGGCCACTTAAGCGCCGCAGGTGGCTTCCGATAGGGGTCGCTGACTCGGGTCAGCTACACCTGCTTCGGCGAATCTCATTGCTAAGCGGACCGTACGGGCAGAAGCTGCCTTTTTTTTTATCGTTTCTTGCTACTTTTTTTTTTGGTTGTGTATTACGACGTAAGCGGACGTTAGCGCGAGTGGGTGGGACGCGGGTAATAGCGTAAGGACGAGTCTGAATGGAGTCAGTGACAGCTCCAGAAACGCAGCGCGTGTTAAGCCCTAAGCATCTCATTATCGCTCCGCAACCAATGAAATCAATTGCCCCATTAGACGATCAAAATGTCGAAGAGCCAATCACCAAGCAAAAACAAGCCACGCCCTACGTTTCTTTTTTTTTTTTTTAATTGACTATACCGTCGTCAGGAGTGACTCAATAAAGAAATGCCCTAGGGAAGTGCAGAACATTCGTACTGCTCTAACAAAGAATGCGGAGTTGTGCGGTTGCCTTCCATCAACGGCGTCTGCTGAGTACGTTTGCGAACACAAAAAAACCGTTCCCTGACCTCGAAATCTCATTTAACTCGTGTCTTTAGCTTAAAACAACCTCGGTCGACGCATTGAAAATTTCACGCCGGTTGCTGCCCCTGCCTACTGCACTTGTGCATTTCCTGATTGAGTCCCACCTGTCCACGCTGCGTTGGACGATGAAAATCATCGGCATAAGGCACTAACGAAGGAATCATTTTTAAATGTGGGAATGATCGTGAACATTATAAATATAAGTCGAATATCAATTGAAAGTGAATAAACACACCATTCGAGAAGCTTGTAGCAAGAAAAGATATTACTAGACTCGTAGTATAGCGCATCACCACCCAATAGCGTGGCTTCATGTTTATAAATCAACCTTAAGTGCTGGACTATAACATTTTCGCAGAATAAAAAAAGATCCAATTAATTCACCTTAGTGTTTTCCAATCTATACGTCGCTTTCAGGAACTCTTTACGCATGTTTTAAGATTTATTTCTGATGTCTCAAAAGCTATTTAACATCTCGCACCTTATCTGTCGCTATGACTAGTTACAAATCCTCTATTAAATATAGATAATGTATCAAGAATAAGTTAGTGTTCCTGTACTATTTTGACTACACGTCAGTGACATCTCTAATTTAGATTTCTATTCACAAATATTATAAAATACCTATTTATACTCAACAACCCAGATAACGTAAGGAATGCACTTATGAAGAACATGTCTTTGTTCAAGAATGATATCAATATAATAAGTTTACTGCTCAATGTAAAGACGACTATATATGTTACATTACACTAAAGCAAAATACATTTAAACTATAATAAGTCTATAAGTCACTTCAAAATAATATAATTGAGCAAGTGTCAATACATTCAATTAGTTAAGAGTAACACTCCATCTGCACTTCCAGTGGGAACATCACAATCTCTGTATTTCTCAAAATATCTGCGATACGTCCGTTTCATATCACTAAAAGCTGCACAGGAATGAACTTTTCCACTCTAAAAACAAAATATTGCGTCTATATTTTTTAGCAATCCAATATAACCCACAGTCGCAATTCATTTACGAAAAATAGTAATTCATATTCCCACTTACATCGCATAATCAAAATTGTGCATTTTATTTGATCAGCTTTCCATTCTTGCACTTCAGGATACTCGCGCAAAATACAAGATTGCTGCGATGTTGTAGAAGAGTACAAACAACTAAACCAATTTCCGAATGTGAAGTGGACAGAGAAAACCCGAAACAGAAAACACATTTCCCCAATACCAAATATTCTCTAATTTTATTTGAAGCTTCGAGTTATAGCAACCTGTAGCATTTCCGACTAGAATAGGAGAAACGAGGGCGAGAACGCTAGGCCTTTTTCTTTTACCAACAGGCGCGACCTGGTATTATCCGTCTCTATGGCCCTCAGGGAATTAGCGACCATCGCGTTGTATTTCGATGCACAACCAACATATGAAAAACTAGAAAGACGAATGACCCCAGGAAAGTTTTACAGCCGAGGAAACTATAAAGGTATCTCGAGTAAACGACGTGACTAGTTCAATATGTTTAAGGAGCTGAGTTACCATAGTAATACTGAACATCTTTAGATTATTTTAGGAATACTGCATTCTTCCTTTTTAAGGTTTTTACTTTCAAGCGACGTAAAAACAAGCCATGGATAAATAATGAATTACGTAACTCGCTAAAAAAAATGGCGCTTATTTGCAACATCGTAAAACTAAGAATAGGTGCGCTCTTGAAGTATAAACTATTTTAAGTAAACGATTAAAAAATATAAGAATCTGCGACGACATTTCACGCGTCTCAAACTAAGAGGGATCCAAGAAAAACACCGGGAATATGTTAAGACAAAAACAAATTCTTATATGGTGTTCCTTCCATGTAGTCACTGCGGCCAATTCGACAAAGAAGAAAAATAAGAAGAAAAAAACGCCTTTTCCTTATAATTACTTGCATTTGGTTTTTCATCACCAGTTTGCACATGAACTATGCGTAGATCCTGGGAACATATGCCTGGCACTGTGCCCCTCGCTCCAAATAGGTTTAAAAAAATTAAGCTTGTTATGAGGGTCGGAGTCCCATTCCGCCTGCCATGAAGGTCCTATCTATTTTTGTAGAGTTGCTCCGTAATCGGTGACCGGAATGCTGTTGACGTCGATCACTCTATTTACGCAGGTACTTCCGGCTCGATCAGCATCTTTATTGACACCTATGCCAGTGTGGCTAGGAACCCAGCAGAACTCAGTAGTACGGTAAGTTTCATTTTCGCGCGTTGATTACCTTCTCGCGGGGCTGGGTAACCAAAGGGTGCTTCTATGAAGTCAGAGTTCAGTGCCATAAGTGACCTAACAACAGATTTTCTGTATTTATGCTTGACTATATGGTTTAAATCCATGAACAACCCGATTAGCTCAGCTGTAAAAACGGATGTGCTTCGATTGATTCTACTTAGACAAGAAGCACTGCCCCACACCAGCGCAGCCTACATAAACGGTTCCTTTCGTTCCATTCGAGAAAAAGCTTTTGTAGTTTTTTTTCTTTATTTGTTTTGCGGGCTTGCCGCGTAGGGGACAGAGATAAAGGCATGGTGCCTGACAAAGCCTCGGCCCCCTAAAGTTCAGCAGCTCAAAGTAGTTACATAAGAACAGATTCAACAAAACATTATACAGTTAAAATAAAACAAGAAAAACAAGTCAAAGAAACAAGGGAAAATAGACACTACATTCATTTGCATAAAAACACCATAAACGTCAGTAAGCATTGGTCGTGAAAAACCGAAAACAATAACAACAAACAGTAACATCAGTTCAAAAACACTCGAGAGCTCCATTTATTCCTGTTTTAGAATGCTGACGTCAACATATTTTTTGCGGTATTTTGTCAAAGTGAGGTTGAACGCTATTTTTACATTCTCCCAAGGAGCAAGTTTGAGACGAGTTTTAAGGATTGGACAGCAGACGTCAAAATTGTAACCTTGTGCGGCAGCTTTCACGGGAAGAGCAAACGGAGGTGTCAGAGACAGCTTATTTTGAAGCGAGGGTTCGTATTTAATCGGTTGAATCCGAGGAGTAATTCGGGTGCTGAGGAAGACTACGGATTCTTAGAAAATACTGTGCGCAAAGAAAAAATCTTTGCTTGTCAAGTGACCATTCGTTATACTCAGCATGGGGACTAGGCACAGGTGATTTTCGAGAGGCACCTGTCGCCAGACGACTCCCCTCATGGTGCACCGGATCTAGACTCTCCAGGGTAGATGGCTTTGCAGAAACATAAACAATACAATCGTAGTCATCAGTGGCGCGAGCGCATGCCCGCTAAATTCGTAAAAAACAAACCCACTTCTGAACCCGAGGATCGATGCGAAAAACCTTTCAAGATGTTTATCTTCCGGAGAGCTTTCTGTTTAAAAAATTTTATATGTGGTCGAAAAGTAAGTTTGCAGTCAAATGTCAGCCCTAGACACTTATGTTCTTTCCTAACAAGGATTGGTGCACCATTGATAGAGAGTTTTAGTGAACCGGAACTAAATACGTTCGATAGACAAACGCGATGGAAACCTTAGATCGGGCGTGTGGGCCTATCGTGTGCCTTGAAACTGCTTTGGAGGAACCGTATTTGCAGACGATTGGACACGATCGGTACAGGTCCAGCCCCCTGACACCGGAAGCCTGCATCGGCCTCATCGAGAAAAAGCATTGTCTTGCTTGCTAGAAAAAGCCTTGTCTTGCTTGCTTGCTTAAAATTGTCTTGCTAGAAAAAAAAAACATTACTTGCTTCTCCCGCCAGAAATGATCCCGCGTACTCAGCCTGCGATACCATTTGCTGGAAGGCGGATATGTGTAGGAGTTATTACGGAGCAAAAATCATGAAAGCCTTGCCTCATCTTGCTGAACAATGAGAAAGAAAACCATTATCTTCTCCAATATTACTATTGTAAAATACCGAGTATGTGCCCCTGTTGTAATAATCGCCGACCCCCTACCTTTGAAACATGAAATGTTTGCATAAAATACAAGCGAAATACATATCAAGTGCTTACTCCAGAAAACTTCTGAGCCCACTGAGATAACAGAAATATTCCTCTCCATCAGCACCTCTCCGAACATGTCAGTACAGCGGTGAAGCCTGACATGAGACGACCGGCACAAAGCAGGCTAGATGAGAGTGGTGCAGCTGCTTTAAAAATTAGGGGTTCCACCAAATGCGTACACTGTATCTATACCGCTGCGTCGGATCAGACAACAGCCATCCCTACCATGTGCCTCTTCTTCTTCCTTGCATTCGGACCTAGCAATTAAGTATATATCCACACTTTTTTATTATCTCCAACTTTGGGTAAATGCTTGGTCAGTATTTGTTTATTGGTGAAAGGAAAATTATAAAAAAACACTCAGAGGTTGATTCCGCGCTTGTGCTGGTCGGGTACGTCGTGTTAGTCAGTATTTTGGCGTATACTTAAGTTACGGTCAAATAACTTGTACGCGATAACATTTTGTTAGATTTTAGTGATCAGATGTTAAAAGCGATAACATTTTGTTATCGCTTTTAGTGATCAGATGTTAAAAGCGGTAATATTTTGTTATCGCTTTTAGTGATTAGATGTTTTTGTATCTATAAAGGTATGTATACAAACTAAATAGATGATTTTGTAAAACCCTGTAATCATCAACAGAACGTACATTTTTGCTATTTAATGTATCGAACCGTTAATTTACCGTATTTCTTCCTCGCTCTTTTTCATGCGGAGGCTGCTTTCCAAATGGTGGCTTTTGCTCTCTTTTTCAATTACTATTTTTAATGCCTCTGCAAAGAGGTCGAGGGCTCATCACTATGAAGTCAGCTGTTCACCTGAGCCCCGCCATAAAGTGATTGAGATCAAATTAATATCATTATTATAAGAACCCATAAATCAGTGCTATTTATGTCAGGTTCTGGAGTCCATATGACACCAATAAAGACATGTGTCCCGAGTAGAACGTGTATAATTTCTGATGCTTTATTTTTCTTCTTTTATTTGCCTGCTAAGTTGAAAACGAGTTCTGTTCTTCGTTCTTTCTTAATTACATATGGTGTGATCATGTCTTTATGAATATATAGGGCGTGCCAAGTTACCAGGCTCGATCTAAACTGGGCCGTAAAAATAGGCGCCTGCACGAAGCAATCTAAATTTTTCGTCAACGACGCATTTCACGGGTCGGTTTTTTCTTGTAAAATTACAAAGCGTAGCTCCCTTTCTGTAAAATATAAGGCCAATAAACTTGCCCTGGTCAACGGAGGACTGTAGTAGAACTGATAAATGGGCTAGTTGGATCATCACTGAATGGAAAGCGCCGAATAAACAAGGACGAAGAAGGGGACAGAGACGAAACGGAGGACGACAACACAGACCACCGAGTCCAGTTGCGGGGCGCTTTTGGCGCGCGTATTGATAGATGTCGTCGGGAGTAGCGTCCGAAGGGGAAGCCGACCAGTCAAAGAAAGCAGACTGACACGCGCACAAAATCCGTTGGCAGCAAAAGCGCCGTCCTTATGCAGACGCGTTTTTTTTTTTTTACTTTAAGTTTTGCTTTTATTGTCCGCATTAACTCTTAAACCAAATGTACTTTAAACAAAAAGATTATCTTCATTTTAATAAACCACGATGGTTGCGAGCAGTCTCGATAAGGAGGCAGCGTCATCTATCAATACAAGCACCAAACGCGCCCCACCAGTCGACTTCGTTGTCTGCGTCGCAGCCCGCCGTTGACCCTGACAAGTTTCTTGGCCCTGTGTCTTGCAGAAGGGGACTTACGCTTTCTAATTTTACAATAAAAACTGACGTGTGAAATACACATTTGACGAAAAGTTTAGATTGTTACGTGCAAGCGTCAATTTTTACGCTCCATTTTAGATCGAGTATGGTGACTTGGGACACCCTATATTTTGCCGCCCACCCCCGTCATGTAATGAGTCTTAAAACACGTCTTTGAGGTAAATAAATGAAATTAACTGAAATAAGATCCGTTCCATATATTCCGAAATAAATAACCTCTGCTAAACACGCACCCTCCGTTCACGGGGCTCGATAAAGCTGTGGTGCGAGGGTGCTGCCTCCTCGCTTGCTTCCGGCGCTTGCCCACCTGTCACGAAAAGTACAGCGATGTTAACAGCATAGAAAGAATGGACAACTATTACAAAGAAATACCACGGATAATATGGCATAAACAAAATTTTCTAGGGTTTTCTTCAGAACCTACAAAGGGGATGTGGGATGCCATCGAAAAGATCTAGGACTTAAGCTTGATCACATGGAGAGTTTTATTGTGCATCTAAAATACCAGTTACACGAAGCCCCCACGCCCATGTTAGGTGGGGTTAAAAACCCCGGTGGTTAAGAATCCATTGGCGCGCATCTAGAGCCACCCGGCAACTTTATTAGACTGATAGTGAATGTGATGTAAAGTGTGTGGACAAGCTAGGGAACCTGGAGCATTATAAGTCTGAAACTGGGGCACCACGATAGGGCAAACATTGCGTGCCATGTTGTCGGAACTCCATTTTTTTATAAATGAGTTTTCGGAGACGTTGGTTTAGTCGCAAACAGCAGAGGCACGTCTTCACTTGACTGTGCAACACTGGATCGTGTGGCTGCCGGATCTCGACATAAGATCACTTTCACTCTCGGGTACACTCAGCTGCTGCAGGCATGCGAGGAGGTCTGGAAAGATTGAGGGGACTGCAGCCGGTGAGATCCTCGCTGTTTGCAGCGTCTTTTCGAGATCCTCGGGTCGAAAATGTTCGGAGCTGAAGCGCGAATAGTTCGTCGGTTGAAAGCTGCTCCTCCTGACGGTCGAAATTCATGCTGCTCGCCGTTGCGCGTCCACCGGAAACCTGGATCAAACTACGCTTAAGACAACTATATATAGATCGCGTAGCGACCTCTTATTTTTCTTCTGTGTCTTAAAATAACAAAAAGAGCTCGGTTACTGGACATAAAGAGTCGTCATTTTTCATCTATCCGCCTTGCAGAGGTCCAGCGGTAATATTTGCGCTTTTTAACGAGGCAGCGATTAAAAACGAAATGTTCAGTTGGGCTAGTTGGTTCATGACTGGATAGTAGCGCCGGAGGACAGGGACAATGTGAAGAAGGTAGCGACGACACGGAGCGCACTCGCAACTGAAACTTTATTAGAAACAAGCAATATTGGCAATAGAGTATTGCCGCGCGCGCAGCTGGCCAAGTAGGGGCCATAGAGTAAGGTAGTAAGCGCAAAGAGAGGACACAGAAGCCGATGTGCGGCCCAGATAGTGCGTTTAATGCCCTTTGCTACGTGGCGCTTTTCTGTAATTTGGATTCAAATTAGTTAGAACTCTTTCTGTGATAAGCATTTATTTTTTAAATTGTTATGCTTTAGCATTATGTAAAGTACTTAAAATGACTAAATAGTTTTAATCTAATACGTCACGAAAACCACGTGATGAATGGCGCCTGCCATGGCCTGCCGTGGGCCTGCCTGCCTGCTTGCCCGCACGCCGTCGCCTCAGCATCATTCTGCATGGCCTCTGCTCGTCCGTACGTCGTTCGTCCGTGCCGTGCGTGCCGTCCGTCTGTGCTTTCTGCTGCAGCGTGTTCGGTAGGCTTTGCATCAAACAAGGTGAAGCATGACCGCCCGCGTGCTCGCATGCTCGGTGTGAGTTTGTGAAGCCGAGTGGCTTGAGCTTCTCGCTTTGTTGTTTCCGTCGGGCTGTCGGGCTGCAATCGTGTGTGCACCTCGATTTTCGATGAGATTATTTTGTAAAAGTACTTGATTTATGACCCTGCGCACGACATTGTCTACGAATTTACAGATAACGGTGTTGAACGGTGTTGCAGATAGAGCCTTGGTTGTTGTGCGCTCTGGAATTTCCAGGAGGTGGGTTCAGCCCCTTGCATACACTGTTGTGCACACTTCAACACCGTCTTCTTTTATCCGCAGTCTCCTCAATCTTCTCATTGCGGGAGCTTAGGACTGTTGGCTTCACAGTAAAGGCTGTGGTCTGTGATCAGGGAGCTTTAAACATAAGCTTAGCCAACCAACTTGGTGTGTCTGTTGATAAGCCATTTTCGAAGTTGACATCGAACCTGTTTACTTCACCTTTGATGTTCCGCACCTCATCAAAACAACCAGGAACAATCTCCAAGCACACAAATTTTGCAGTTGAAAATGAGGTCATTGAGCAGCCTCATATTGTTGAACTGTAACGTTCTACCTATAAAATGAGGTTGCGATTGGCTCCGAAACTTACTGAGAGGCACATTTTTCAAAACCTTTTGAGTAACATGAAAGCAAAGCGTGCCGCACAGGCCCTGAGTGCCTCAGTCTGTCTCGCCGTCCTATCCCTTGTTTATGCCAAGGAGCTTCCTGAGGCAGCCATGGCTACAGCTTATTTCTGCGACAGGATGGACAGACCTTTTGACTGTCTAAATAGCTCACAATTCAAGAAGACAGGGCAGAAGTTGCGTCATGCCATTCTGAAAGGAGAATCTGAGGTACTCGATTTCCTTCACCAGCAACTCGGATAGATTTCAGCATGGAAGTTCCAAAGTATAGGTAGCCACAAACCATCAAAGGGTGGTAAGTTACTATAAAGAGTGTCGACTCATGCTTTGGGATGAGATTTCAAACAGCCACCATTTTAAGTTCTTACTTACACGACGCCTGCAGCAAGACTCACTTTAGAACATCTTTGGAGCTATATGACAAATGCCGGGCTGCAATACAAGCCTAAATGTGTATCAGTTCACCTCAGGAATAAAACACATAAGATAAAGAAGCTGTTCAAACTGTCGAACAGTGGAAACGTGGAGGATGACAAGGCTAACCTCCTCAAGGAGTTGCCCATATGTTTGCACCATGAAAGTTTAATTGCAGACAATGTGGAATGTCTTTCAATTGATAACTTCCCGCCACTAGAGGATATTTCTGAGCTGACATCAGACATCAGGTCTAACGTAATTGATGACTCGTCCACTTATTACTTGGGGGCTATTTGATCAAGTATTTGCTTGAGCAGACAACCCACAGTTGTAGCTGTTCTCAGCTGCTGAAGGGTAAGTCTGACAACTTGACCAGGCCTCACCAGTACTTTCTTGCGCTGAAATCATACCATGTGCCTGGAAAACTCTTCGGGAACCTAGTAGCACTATCACAGGTTGCCTTTAATTTCATTCAGCAACTAGAAAATGACTTTCTTGCCGTAATAAAGAGTGTGGCGATTGTTCGAGGAGTGTCTGCTACCTTTTATCACACGCTTTCAGGACTAGGTAGTTTAACTTTGCTCAGAGGGCCACAAATGGTTTTTAAAAATGGTTTGCAGAATACGTTTGTGTTGGCATGTTCGATTTCTTAACCGGAACTTGGACAAAGTCTGGTTGCACTCTTCAGTTTCTGGCAAGCAACTAGACAATTTTAAGTGTTAATAGTCTATTAACGGAGACGGTTGCCAAATCAAAAACAGAAAGTGCTTACTAATTGAGCGGTGAACTTGCACTCCAAACACTTATTTCCCTTATTTTTTTAAAAAATGTGTATCACGGCCCCTTTGCAAAAGTATTTATTCACTTTCTAGAGAATTTTTATAAAAATAATGTATAGAGGCTATAGATTCGAAAGAAAACGCATCCACTTTTGTATCCACTGTCTATAGTTTTTTAGCCGCTTTTTTTACGCCATACTTCCTTTCTGATCAAATGTATTTTGGGGAATGTTTAGGGACGTTGAATCTTGTCAGATTCTGAATAGAGTTCTCATTGTTTGGTAATGGCTCTCCCACAGTGTATTTCAGGCCAACTCAATTCGTGTGTTTTATATTAGTCGGAAATTGGGAATTTGTACTCTCCGCTGTATGCTTTGCACTCTTATGAAACTCTTATAACTGGCAATGATAGCGATGTCTTATTTATTTCTGCACTTACTTCCTGTACTCGAGTCGTCGTGAACGCGAAGGCATGTTGCCCATGGAAAGTTTTTGTTATTTGGTTTCGCTAAAACTTTTACCAAGTGTACGATATGCCGAACTCCTTCATATTCATTTATTTTCGTGAGTATCTTTTTCTTATAAAACATACAGAACGCCTGAAGTAAATCATGTATATACCAATGTGGTCCAATAAAGTGTTTTCGAATCACTTTCTGTTGTTGACCCCAAAATGCTCAACCAGTCACGAGTCAATGTGGAGATTGTGTAACTTCAATAACTTTAATGTTTAACAGTAGAAACAGCAAACAAACAAGATATACACCTCTGTTTTGTGAAATAGAAATTTTGCTTGACACATTTTGCACAGATTCTATCATAAAAATTAAAATAAAACTGCGTCAACATTACGAAAAAAAAAAAGCGGCTCCGGGAGTTAAGTAGCTCCCTAAAGCTCCCGAGGAGGGAGGCGAGGAGGAAAGAGAGCGGAAAAAAAGGAGAAGGGTGCCGAAGCACCGGAACAGAAACGCCCAAACCGAAACCAAAACTAACTTGACCGGAACCGGAACCAGATTACGCTTAATGCCGCCTGTTAGGAGCGCTAGATGTCACTTGTCTATCTGGGCCGCTGGGGCCTATGGTAGTGTCCGCTCTTTACCCTGTGTATACTATTACTCTATGACGCGGCCGTGGACTAACGGTTATCGTGCTTGCCTCCCACGCAAAGAGCCAGGGTTCGATTCCTGGGAGTTACTCCTCCTTTATTTATTCTTTCAGTTTAATGTTCTTGTGAATTCGAGAACATTGTTGTTTATTCTAGGTCCGAATGTGCTACGCGTCGAACCTTCTACGCCGATTATTCCAGAAGCCCACGCATGTACGTAAAGACGCTTCGCGTGGCGAGCCAAGCAAGTCAGTCTCGCCCAAGCACTCGGTCCTGCTGTTTCGCCCACATTGACGCCTGCGACGCTAGCCTAATTCTCCTGTTTCGAGACCAAGTTCGCCCCATTAAACGTTTAGTTTCTTCAGTTATTCGCCGCCTCATCATTTTTCATTCGTGACAATATTGCGCGGACAAGAACTCGCGAAATTGTTTAACAACTATTTCGCTAACATTGTTCATAGCCGTCATAACACTCTGTCGACAAGCTACCTAGAAACTCGCAATGAAAGCAGTACATTTTTCCCCCCTACTGACGAATTCAAAGTTTTCCATACATTCAATTCGATCCAAAATAGTAAATCGAGTGACATTGACGATATTCAAATTAGGCCTGTCAAATACGTTCTGGACTCATTAGCACCTGTATTATCCTACATTTACAATGTTGCAATTTCTTCGGGGACTTTTCCACGTCAAATGCAAATTTCCAAGATGGTGGTTATTTTTAAAGGTGGCGACAAGAGTGGTCAATCCAATACAGGCCTATTTCCATTTTACCCGTCTTCTCTAAGTGCCTGGAAAAACTCAACCAAACCAGAACTTCTTCGTTTTGCAACCAATTATATTTTCCGACTCCCTCGCAGTCTGGCCTTCGAAAGGAGCGTTCGATTGAGTTCGCCTGGCTAACCCAGAAAGAAATAATATTGAAATCTTTTTAAGAAAAGTGTACCACTCCCGGTATATTTGTGGACTTTTCTAAGGCGTTTGACCGCATTAATCATGTCACTCTACTTAGGAAGCTTGAGTTTTACGGCTTTCGTGGCGTAACTCTTGAGGTTGTGGCTTCATATTTAGAATTTCGTCAACAGTCTGTTGTCATCGACAATCAGCGCTCAGGTTTACAATCATTAACTGCCGGTGTTCCTCAGGGAAGTATACTGGGTCCTCTACGTTTTAATATAAATATTTATATCAATCATATTGTCAAAATTAGTAGGGATGCAACTTTTGTTATATATGCCGATGACACTAGTTTATTTCTTCCTGCGCAAGATAAGGGAAAGCTCGCGCAAGTCGCAAATCATACTCTTGACTCGCTTTACAGATGGAGCTCTCTAATTTTACTTCCTATTAACACTTCCAAAACTAAGGCAGTGCTCTTTAAACCGAGGAATAAGTGCATGGTTTTCGACGACAACCTTGTTCTTGGGCCCTCCATCATTGAGATAGTACCTAGTAATAAAACCCTAGGCGAAACGTTTCAGGAAAATCTGTCATAGAATTTTCAGATTGAAAGTCTCATTCGCAAAATTTCGAAAGCCGTTTGCATTCTTAACAGGTTTCGCTTCGACACCCCAGTAAAAATTAAACTCCTTTTATACAACTCTCCATTTTATTCACACCTAAATTATTGTCATCTGGTCTGGGGAACCACAGCATTAGCCAACATAAACAGGCTTCATGTCTCTTAGAAAAAGGCCATACGGAGTATCGTCAATGCCCCATATGATTCTCATACACGGCCCCTTTTTAAGACTCTGCATATCACTCCAGTTACCAACCTGTATGACTACACAGTAATCTTAAGATACACAGCGAGCATTAAACTGAACAATCCTTTATTTCAAGAAATCGCTGGTCTAGCACAAAGTATAAATGTTTATCCTACTCGTAATGACGATGTCTGGAAGGTACCATACAGCAGAGCAAACTATGGAACGCAGATCTCTTACAATTACGTTGCTCTTGTGTGTTTGAAGACAGTAAAATTATGTTTTCCATGCCCTCAAGCATCGACGCCGCGTGTGATGTCGTACGTCTTCCTGCCGCCATCACACGCAACGTCCGTGCTTGGAAGCATTGACAAATAATTTTACTGTTTTGAAACACATTGGAGCAACATAATTGTAAGAGATCTGGGGAAATAAGCATGAGGGATAAGTTTATTGCATGCACAATGCCAAAGATGCTCATATTGGCCAGGAACGCTTTTAGTACGATGATGTTCTATAGCGATCGTGGTGCGACTAGTTTTAATGACCCTTTCGAAGCTTCGAAGCTTAAAAAGAGTCCAAAATCGTGATCACCATGGCAACCGACAGCAATGAGCCAATCACCTTGAGAGGTTTTGTCGTCTGTATGTTGGTATTTGTTTGTGTCCGGCTAGCTGGTAGGAAGGCAATGACACAACTTTCCCAGATCCAGTGACTTTAAGTGCGCCCGCAGGATAGTGGAATGTCGTAGACTAGTGAAATTGTGCATTTCAAAAACTTATTTTTATGTTTATTTTTGCATTCGTCACTATCTCTGTCTGTAGCATTGGTTCTCCTGCACAATGACAAAAGCTTATCCGGGGCCGAAAAAACAACCGGAGCCTTTTAACGCCCCGCAACTTTTTTCAAATTTTGAGAGATAGACGGGAATAATGGCCGGTCTTATTTTTTGCCGTTCGTGAACGTTTTGTGGAACACCTCTATACATCCTCTTCAGACCATCCGCCGGATCCGTCAGTTCTACCTTACTCAGAACCCACCTGTCGTCACTGAAATTGCATGATGCGTTTCTGGTCCGTAGCTCGGAGGAGGTGATCCATTTTTTGAAGAATGGCACTAGAGGGAAGTGTGATGCCTTCTCAATCGATGTCGTGGATCTTTTTTACTCTGTTCCACATCAGGCTCTTCTCAGTGCAGCAAACAACTGTATCGAGAGCAATGGAAAAACTACCTTCCGGAGCGCATGCGGGATGAGTGTAGAACGCTTCATTGAACTCCTGTTTTTCTACCTTGAGCATACATTTGTGTCTTTCGATGATAATGTGTACGTGCAAAGGCAGCTCATTTGTATTGCTTCGAGAGTAGCTCCTGTACAGTGTGATCTTCTTTAAGCGCATTGTGATCAAGCTACACTTGAGAAACTCCAATAATGTGCTTAGATGGAAATGATGGCGTTTTTTTGGATTTTTCGATATGTCGACGATTATCTGGTCATTGTACTTCCACCTGAAGAGCTCACTGATAACGACGTAGTTGAATTGATGGGTGTTTTTGCGGCCTGCTCTCCTGGTTTGAGGTATACGCATGAGAGAACCTTGGGGGGAGGGGGGTTTGCAGTTTCTAGATTTAAAATACAAGTTTCTAGACTATCACATTTGTTGTGCTTATGAGCCCCACTCCAGAAAAAGTGGGATACGGTACGACTCTGCCTATTCAAACATTCTAATGAAAGGTATAGCTACGTCTTGCCTCGGAGCTGCGTTGAAGAAATCATATCACCATGAAATGGGCAGGAGCTCCCTGTTACAGGTCGATCACCTATGAAGTGCGGGTCTTCCGCAGACGTCCCTGACTGATGCGGCGGATGGTCTGAAGAGGTGGTATAGAGGTGTTCCACAAAAAATGAAAGATGTTTACAATACCCTGTAACGCCGAATTAGAGCGCAGCTCTTGAGGAGGAGGAAAGGAAGATACGAAGAGGGAGGTATGCCCCTCCTCCTCTCCTGCTCCCATCCCATTTAGGGTAAACTTTTCCGCTATATTTGGCAGAGAGTTTCTTCCGCTAAATTTAGTGGGAAATTTTTCCGCTAAATTTAGCGGGGAAATTTTTTACGCTAAATTTAGCGGAGAAATTTTTACGCTAAATTTAGCGGGGAAAGTTTTTCAGCTAAATTTAGCGGGGAAATTTACCCATTATGCACCGCGCGGTTACTCCGATGGCGACGGCGACGCCCCTACAGCCGGAAACGGGCGCCTAAGAGTTGTGCTCTAAAAGTTCATATAAAGGTAAAAAATAAGTCCGGCCATCATTCCTTACCTTAGTGCTATCTCCCAGATTCTGAAAAAAAAAAAATAAGTTGCGGGGTGTTACAACGTTCCGGTTTTTTTTTTTTTTTTTCGGCCCCGAATAAGCTTTCGTCATTGAGAGAAGAATCAATGCTCCAGACAGAGATAGTAACGAATGCAAAAAGAAACACAAAAATAGGCTTCTTGAATGCAGAACCTCTGTCATCTAGGACATTCCACTATCCTGTGGGTGCACCAACGTGGGGCAAACAGGCCGCTGTGTAAATGACCGTGCATGAGAACACGCAGTCGCTATCAAAAAGACGCCGTCTGGGCATGTGGCCGGGCAATACGATCGATGTCGTGAACCCCCTTGTTTTCAAACACAACCATCCTAGGACGACACAGCGGAAAACAGCTAGGGATATTCACGAAGCGTTTGTCATCAAAACAAGGCAGGAGCGGATCCAAAGGGGGGGGGGGGGGGGGGGGGCGCCTCCCCCCAAACAAAGTCGACCCCCCCTCCCCCCTTCTCGGAGGGTAATTGACATGAATGAACCCCCCGGTGCACAAGAAAAAATGGGAGAATAGCATCCCTACCAATCCCCCCCTAAGACGGAGTTCTGGATCCGCCCCTGAAACAAGGGGCGCCGATAAATGCATCAGTATGCCGTCTTTGCCACTTCGAGATAAGGAAATGTGATCTTTAGAGAGAAAGTGGGGTGGCTGGAAGTGACATGGTTTTACTAAACTGTTTAAGTCAGTGTTTTTCTCTCAGTTGCGAGTGCGCTCCGTGTCGCCGTTACCTCCTTCACTTTGTCCCTGTCCTTCGGCGCTTTTATCCAGTTAAAAACGTAACGCATTTCTTGATGGAACGCTCTTGAGATTTCCCGTGCTATAATTACGGCAACAGTACACCTTCCAGCAACACTGCAGCACACGGCGTCCTGATGACGGTCTGGGACGCCTCACTCCACGAAGTAAACTGGGCGAAATGATAGATTTAGCTCGATCGATCAGCTTGGTCATAGCCTAGGCGCTTGAATTGAGCCAATCATGCGACAGGTGACCATCTAGACGCTACCATCGCAACAATGACGGCTGTTTAGGCGCCAACGGCTGTTGTGGTCACCCTTGGAGGCATTTGCACCGACCGCGACCTCTATTTCCGCCTTCACTTGGGATTTTGGCTGGCTTGCGCCGGCGTGTCGCCCCCTTTAGTTCCTACCTCCATGGTTCTGATTGTCTTATCAATGCTTCACTAACAAAAGGTCGTCTTCTTAACTTCCTTGGAGAGAACAGCGTTTGGCTAGGGACAGGGAAGCAAGGGGGCTAAAGGAGGGAAGGAGTTTCGTCTCGATGAAATCAGCGGATTATGGCTGTCATAAAAGAAGCGTCAAAATGCCTTCAGCCAGCGATGCACTGCAGAAGTAGGCCCGTTTTTCCTTGTTGGGGAACTTTGTTCGGTTCTCAGGTGCGATACTTGAAATCATTTGAGTGGTAGACATTCGTGCGACAAGATGTAGATTGACAAAGCACTTTGCCTAGGTCACATGGTTGTTTTTTTATATCGCGTATTGTTTTATGATTAAACTTCAGTTGCAAGTTGCGCTCTGTGGTGTTCGTCGTCTGTTGTCTTTTTATCGCTTTTATCCTCAATAGAATATAAACCGTATGTAAGTGATTTGGCGAGCGACGAGACAAGCGACGGCGACCCGATTCGCTGTCGCTCGGTCAGTCGCGCGACAAGGCAAGCCACATGAAAGTGACGGAAGCAAGCGACCAAGGCGATGAGCGACGTTTTCTACAAATCCAAAAACCGAGCGACGCGACGAGGGACAGTGAGAAATCTTTGTTACTCGTCACTGATTCCAGTCGCTGTTGCTCGTCTCGTCGCTCGCTAAATCGCTTACATGCGATTCAGCCTTAAACCTACAACTAGCTCAAATATATACCCTTTATTGTTTAAGCATAATTCACACCGCTGTGTTCACGGGACAAAGACCTAAATTCTATAAACATTTCAATGTTCCCTATTGATATACGACCGTTGACTTTCAACGCGTGACTTACAAAAATAACCTTACCTCTTGACTGCATACAATAAATAAAATGAGAGAAACGCATAAGCAAACTGGTGATACAAGATCACACTGAATAAAGGGAGGCGAATGACAAAGGGAGGTACAACCGAGACTGTATTGATGTGTACAGTTATTGTTTATTGAACTACGTACAATTATTGGCGAAATGGAAGCACACTTCTGCCGTGAATAAAACATAAAATATGACGTGTATTGCCTTTTAACGGTTACGAAACTTGTTACTTTCATTTACAAGATACGTAGGGCGCCAACGAGTCGTGTATTTTATTTCTGAGCAAGAACAAGTAACGCTTTTTTTTAACTCCCACGAAATATGGCAGCATGTAATCATAGTTACAAAACTCTCGCCTAAAAATGTATTTTTCCCTTACTGGAATGGCCATTGGGAATTTTGATTCTTCAGGAAAAAAAATACAAATAGAGCCGTTAAATATCACATTCGAGTTATGTTTAACACAGACTATTTATTATTTAATTATGATACAATAAAAAGTCATATTAAACATTCATTTCACTTCGTCAGGAATGGCATATGTCCGCGAATAAAAAGAGGCCAAAAATGGGCGAAAATCGAACCACGTGAGAATCGTCCGGCAGTTATTTCAACAAACAAACAGCAAGAAAACCTATATCATCAGAATTTAATATGTGATATCGTCAAACCATAATTTCTTTTTAATTTCCACACGATGATTACTTACCTGCGATTTATTTTTCCAAAACAAATTTGCAAAACAATTTATTTATGTTCGGATTTATGTCCAATTAATGTCTTATTTTTTAGGACACGAATTCAACTTTTGATCCTTGTCACCGAGTGTAAAATATTCCCGTTGTACACCTGAAAGGGCCAGGGATATTATTTTGTTTTTGTACTCAACCATGCTCTACTGCTGCCCTTATAGGCTACGAGGTCAAATCACGGGGCCTCCCAGAAAGCATGAGGTATATTGCTTTCACGTGACTACGCCGATCTCATATGCAAGTCGGTGCAATATACCACGTGTTTGGGCCTAGCGCGGCTCGTAGCCTTGGCTGTGCTTCATCGTGGAGTAAGGCAAAGTATAACCTTCTATCTCCTAGTGACGACAGAAATAATACGAGACTTATTCAGAACCTAACTTTCGTTCGCGTAGAGTCTCGTGAGAGTATCCAGTTCCGAGTCGCGCATACACGGTTCTGTTCGCTAATCGTTTGACGTCACACCCTGATGTCATTTCATAAGACTGTTGTCCCATCCTGATGGCACTTAATGATACTTTGGTTAGGCTTGTGCTTGGCGCTAATCCTGTCTAAGTGGCCCGTCAACTCCAATATCTGGTCTGTCGTAAGATTTTTTTTTAGGGAGACAAATTGTCAGGTCATGCGAACCACAAAGAAATTGATGGTCAGATTGGCAAGATTTGTATGGCAAAGACAATGAAGGAGAGAATAATGCGGAGTCGTGTTCGAATGTTTCATAAATGGCGGCATAACGTTCAAGATGCGTTTTGGAGCTGTAGGCTTTTTCTGATCACGGATAATCTGGTGGGAAAGTGAATAAAACATTCCGGAGAATAAATGCTTTCCAACTTTGGATCTTGCAACACATCTCCATGACGTTCCGAAATCATTACTTTACAAAATCGTTACAGAACATCTCAGTAGCACAACGTGTATTCACGAACAGCACAGTGGATGCCAAACATGTTAGCTCGAGACTCAGGCGTCAGATGTATATAATGAGGGCATTCAAAAACTCGTGCCACAATATCACGAATGCTTCGCACAAAGAATTGACATCGAATAAGATATTATAGTACGTAGCATTCATTGAAACTAATGCATTTCACAAACATTGGTGCTCAATTTTATTATTGGAAAGCAAATCTTACTTTCAGGACGCGCCTGGATTTGTTTGGCTTATTGGCCTACCGCTTCAGCCCCTGGAAACAAATTGATGAAAGTAAACTGGGCATATTTTATCTCATACAGCTTATCAGTTTCTTCTAGAAGTAAAAAATTACAAGAACATGTACATATAGCGATAGAGCCTCCCGAAAGCTAACAACATCGTTTGCTGTCGACATACTGACAGCTGTTCTTGCCGTTCATTCGCGAGGAACGCATGCAAGTAAATGCTTATCTCACTATAAGTCAGACGTCATCTTGACAAACAAAAAGATACCCTCAGTAATCTTCGTTCATTCATAATGCATGGCCACCTTTCAATTTGTCGTTTTCACGAGACAAGTTCATCCGTCAAAAGACTCACCGGACACGCCCCTCGAAACGTCAAAACCCGGTCCCCCAAGAACCCACACCCTAATAAATTTTCCAAACCTTCGAACTTGGTAATAATGGCAAGAAGTTAAACTTTCTCCCGTTGAAATTCTACCAAACCATCGGCAAGCTGACAGAAGCGCCGGCCTCTATTATTGCTTCGTCCGGTGCGGCGGCCAAGATAAACATCGCGAGGCGCTAACGACGCCTAATGCCGCACTTTGGAGGTGCGAATTGGGAGTCAGGTTAATGATCGGTGGTAATTCGTTTCGCTCCAACTTGGACCACAGCCATAGCTGTGTGGCCTCTCTGTGCGTACCGCTGTGGGCCTCGAGTGGCAAACCAATCGGCCGTCCGGAACGCGCCACGTCATCGTGACCTTGAACCGGATAAACCAAGCAATCGAGCTTCGTGAATAAGGCTTCGAAATGGCTTAAGTGCCTACATGCGCGCCAGCCTCCGTTTCGGTCCACCGTCACTTGGAACGGGTCCCCGGGAAAGGTGGGCGGAGCTGTAATCAGTCTTCTCGCGCCTACCACTTCGTTCCGCGGCGGGTATTGTTGTTGTTTGGTTTCTGGTTGCGAGTTTCTCCGAGTGCCTCGGAATTAAAGGAAAATACAATAAGCATTATTTTGTGCGTGACTGTGTTCTGTCAATACTACCTGGAAGAAAAGGCGTTTGTCTTTCCTCCTCTGACGTCATCACTGGTGGATCCTGGAAAAGATGCCAAGCTCGTGTCCGCTTCGCTGCGAAGGCGTTTTGATGCACGCAAACTTAATATTATAATCTAAAACAGGGGGGGGGGGGGGGGGGCAGGCTGACCCGGTCTAAGAGCCGCAAACAAAGCCACAGAACTTCCAAGAGCCGCGGGGGGGGGGGGGGGGGGGGGCAAACGCTTGTCCAGAGCAATAAACGACACTCGAACTGCTTTCAATATATCCGAGTCTAAAGCAGTTCAACTGTACGTAAGGTAGCAGTAGCACAAGACTACCAAACCGCTTTCGATTTAAAACGCGTTCATTTCTCTTTTTGGGGAAGTGCTCGTGTGACCGGGAGGAAGGTGGGGAAGGGGGAGGGGGTAGGGGGTAGGGGAGGGAGCCGCGAGCCGGGACTTTATTACGCAAAGAGCCGCATGCGGCTTGCGAGCCGCAGCTTGGCCACCCCTGATCTAGAAGGAAAGGTTCCCATGTATTGCGGCCGCTTCGCAACGGCTGGCCATAATCGCAGATATGTATGGTCCCATGGGTGGTCCCAATGAACCCAGCTCACTGACGACGCTTTGGTATACACGAAGAAGCAGAGAAAAAAAAAAACACTTGCGGAGCCTGTACCTATTGTAGATTTAGTTTGATTTTCTACTTAGTGAAAAACACCCTCGCCACGCACGGTGTAGTAAATAAATGAAGTTGAGAAGCGCTAGAACTTCATGTTGTCACGGCAAAACAAAGACGTCCAATCTATTGGCTGCTTTCGTTTTCCGTTCTTCTTTAGCTGTCTCTCTCGTTCTTTCCATCGGGAATACCGATCTCAAAGTTTACGATTTGACGCGTTCTTCTTCGGTCTTTACCCCCATGGTCTCACAACGAGGGCGATGACAATGCGGACAGCAACTCGCCGGCTTCTAGAGCAGGAGTTCCGGTGACGCCAGAACGGCGCCGAGATGTACTTGGCTCTGATCGAAGGATAGGGGGTAGACCTCAAAGCAAGTTGCCTCGAAGTCTACCCACTATCCTTCATTCAGAACCAATCAGAGCTCGGCGTTCTGACGCCACCACAACTCCTGCAAAAGAAGCAGACGACTTGCTGTCCGCATAGGCGACGACTCAAAGCCGCGAACGTCTGCTACTTCTTCGCGTACTTTTGTTTACGGTGACTGGAACGCGTCTCCGACTGGTGTGTTTACCGCGTCCAAAAAGGTTTGTACCTCAATTTCCGCCTGATGACGTCAGAAAAGTGTCATGTGGTGCATGCGGCAGACGCCTGTTCTACGGCAGGTCGCTCACTACCTTGACAGTTCACGGAAGCTTCGGAAGTAAGGAGTGTAGCGCTGCGACAACAGCGACACTCGCCTTTTCTCGCGCTTTTTTTCTCCGAACTTCTGAGCCCGACCGCCAGGTTCGCGACATCTGACAGCGTGACACTCCGGCTTTTGTGACTTCGTTTTGTGCCACTTCGGAACCACTTTCAATGCATGGGCAGCATAGGACGC
Organism: Ixodes persulcatus; assembly: GCA_013358835.2. Taxonomy (NCBI): domain Eukaryota; kingdom Metazoa; phylum Arthropoda; class Arachnida; order Ixodida; family Ixodidae; genus Ixodes; species Ixodes persulcatus. The sequence continues at coordinate 165,280 of JABSTQ010010360.1, read as the reverse complement.
TAAACACATCAGCCGAAGATGCGTTCAACGTACTTCCGTTCGAGCTCCAGGATCCACCATCTCACGATGACGTATTGCGCAGGCCTTGTCTTATCGGTGGGATTGGTTCAGTGCGGTTGGTTTGGGGAGGAGTCGTTGCAGAAAGGAGGATGCAGAAAGAAGCAAAAAAGAGACGCGATTCTCCTCCGCCCTTCGTGAAGGAGCATCACGGATGGAGCGATAGCGGACACGATGTCTGAGAAACGAGATGGCTGTGCCCGATAATATCGACACCTAGTTTCCGAAATGATGAATCGGGCTCGCCGAAGAAGTCTGGAGAAATCGGTTCCCCGGTGGCGAGTGCTAATGGCTTCCTTAATGACGAGTGCGGGGCGGTGGCCAGCTGAGGACAGGCGGAAACGCTGGGAGTCTATCTTTCGCTCTCCCGCTACGAAGCTTGGGCCGAAGACGCGCGCGCTCCCACTCACTAAAGAAGTCGTCACGGATGACACGTAGTGTTTTTTCCGCCTTTAACATATTCAGAAACTTGAATGCATTATTGATGAGGTCAGAATGACTTATTTTAATTGGAAATCTCTGGGCGCCGGCAAGTCGCGAGGCTCGGGCCTCTCGTTGTTTATGCGAAATTCTCTCGGTGGATTCGGGGCGATTTAAAAGCGTTCCGTGCTCGTCAGTTTAGTGCAGCAATTGCGAGCTCGCGCTTTCACCACGGAGAAAAAAAAAACAACTCAATAACTGCTCCAAGTCCACAAGTGGAATTCCCCCAAAGGGAATTCTGTCAACCCCAATCGGCGTCTGGTGTCTCCTCTGTAGATGAAATATCTCGCGAGTGCAGTCCGTCTGCTAGACTAGGGTCTTTGACGTGCATAAGTGATACACGACGGCACGCCGGTACGATGCTCATCCAGATCGAAAAGGGCTGGGGAATGAACCCAGGCAGCAAAGATCTCTGGGTTCTGCAACGCGAGGTTTCGCTGCGCGTGTTCCGAGCGGCATCACACTCTGCCGCAGATCCTTCTTTTTTCTCTTTATTAAGGGGACAATGAAGACGATTTAACTTAATTTATTAAAGGGTGTTTTTAGGCTTCTTGGGAACCTGGCATACTGCCCTATTTTTTATAGACATTTGTGACGCGTATTTCTATACCTACGAAAGAATTGAAGAAACCGAAACTGAACTATCGCATTCTCATTTTTGGGCCTCCAAAAACGGAGGTGACGTAGAAGTGACGTCACATGTGAATAGTCGGTACCGGTAGCATTTAGGGAATCGAGACTCTGGTTACCGCGGTGGGTTATAGCAGCGCGGTGGCGCGGTCGTTTCGTCGGACCAACATGGGCGGCAATGCCGCTCTCGCGAGCGAATTCGGGCTCCCGTTCACTGACCTGACACCAACAGAACGGGAGGTGCTCCTGAGGACGCGGAACTCTGTAATCCCTCTTTACGAGGACGCCCCAGAATTGCTGCCGACCGAGAGTAATTCGTCGCCGCCCAGCTCGTCTACGCCACCGCAACGTCGTTACGGTAACACCGAATGGTAAGGACGTTTGAACGCCATTCAACAGCGCACAAAGTTGGCAAGACTACCGCTTCGCAGAATGCCTTGAGTGCCGTGTTCCAAAAGTAAACAAGGCACCGACATCTGAAACCAGAACCAAAAGTCTCGCGCGTGTTCCGCGCTGTGTTGTTTATTTTATATATTTTGTTTGCCTATAGTTGCTCGTTGCCCGTTTCGCGTGCAGTGTAGCAAAGAGAAAAATAATTATGGTGTTTTATTTACGGTTTAGTTATCATTTTCGGTTCGATTTATAGTTTTCATGGTTATTCAAGTGGAATTAGAACAGTGTTCATTAAAACCACGAACCAAAGCGTGAACGAGGCCACGTTTCTCGTTTCGACCAATCGCTGACGCGTCTCTTGTGACGTCACGCTTCCAGGCCCCGCAGGTTCACGTGACCTCCACTTCTGCTGGTTTCTCCCGCAACGCTCGGGGCGTCGCCTCGATCGATCCCGGTACGATTATTACCGCGACTGTTTAATTGATTTGCGCGGCACACAAGCGCCGGTTTCGGCTGAAATTTGGGCAACGTGGCCTGAGACGTGCCGGGAACCCAGTTCAATCGCCAAAAATATCCGAAATCGCCTTCAATGTCCCTTTAATACGTTAGCCTTAGTACCCACATGACAGGGAAAAGCTGACGGCGCCCGTCTGCAGACAAAACAGTAGAAAGGAAAGTGCGCCCCGTGGAGAGGACGGTTGAAGGTCAAAGGCGAGAGGAAGGCAACGTCACGGGGTGGAAGCCAATAAACCTATTCTACAAGAGCGCCGCCATCTCGAAATATCTTCACTATGGGCGAAAACATCGTTAGGATATAAGCGTAACCGTGCCCATTCTCGTTTTGTCTGCCCTCTTTTTTTAAGACTAATTTCCGATTGAAACGTTTCACTATTTTTTCGTCGCCCATACCGGATATGCCTACCAAGTGCCTAGGGACAAAAGTAAGCGAAGAGGTCTATTCGCGCGCAGATGCTGGCGCGAGTCTCAGCAGTGTCAGGCAGCGGAGGCCGCTGCTAAGACTGCATGACGGGCGAACGAGGCGGAGGGCGGAGGCAGCGCTTACCTCGGCTGGCCGAAATGCGGCGCAAGAAGTGCTACACAAGCCGGAAAATATCAAAGGAAGATCCATTCGTAAATCCTTAGGGAATGCGTTAGCGTGACCCTTGGGAAGCGCCACACTCGTCCCCCTTTGGGAAAGGCAACGCTGACCCCGTAACCAAGCCAAAAAGAGGCAGCAAGAAATAAAGTTAAAAAAGCCAAAAAAGAAACCAAAACAAAAAAGTGAAGGGTTCATCATTAGCGTTCCCCAAAGGGGGAAGTGCGTGGCGTCTCCCAAGGGTAACGCTGACGTATTCCCTAAGGAAGCACCAATGAATTTTACTTTAATTTGTCGGCCACAGATACCCCGCATCAAGGATGAACTTTACTTCATGGCACGATTATGCGGCATGCGGAACTTTACTTCACAACAGTAATTGTTCCGGCACTATCGCGCAAGCGAACGCCGCCGGGCGAAATTCGGCGCTGTGTTTTTCTCCATGGAGTCTGGAATTTAGTGAGGATACTTCAAATTTTTTTCAGCACTTCAAAGAGTGAAGTAGCACCCGTGAGGTTTTCCGCCCAAGTCGTTATGCCCGTCGTTATGGCTGAGTCTCACGCACGGTCCCACGAAAGCGCCAAGAGAAACATCCGACACCAAGGAGCCTCAAGCACGTGCAGCGTGCACGCGATGGTACCTATGGCGTGCTTGCAGTATCTCGGTGCTCGTGAAGTAAACACGAGTGATTGCGAGCCTGACAAAGATACCTTAGCGTGCTTGCTGCACGTGCTTGCGGTTTGTCGGCGTGATGGTGGTACAAATTTATTGAGCTACTTTAGGAAAGCGCAAAGTTCTGGGTAGAGCCCTTAGTCCAGGGCTCCAGTGCTTCCTGCTGCAGATCTTGCCCGCCGTAATCAGGGCGAGCTGGTCGTTGGAAAGGGGGGGGGGGGGGGGGAAGCTGCGCAGCGAAACTTCCCAGACTTTGCGTTTGGAAGAGGGGTGGAGGGGGAAGATGTTTGTTTCTGTCTGTCACTCTAGTGGGACTCTGCCATTACAAAACATGAGACAACAGGCGCTCAATGAAGATATCGTAAAACCTTCCGTGAATATTGCAAATATTGTATAAGCGAGTAGCACTTCTCAAATGTTATTATTGGTATGGGTTTAGACTCCAGGATTTCTACTAATTGCTTCAGTATACGCCTTACACACGCGCCGGATTACGGCAGCCATTGTCAATCTTGTAATGCCCTACCGAGATATTCAGTCACTGAGGCGAACACTGATGAGCACACGCAAAAGCCTGCGTTGGACATAAGGACACTGAGGGTCTAAAGAGGCAATACCCTCTCTTGTTACCGTAGCTATAAAGTGAAGGGACCGGAATAAACGGAAACAACGTGAAGGTCCGCTATGGCTGCGCCGATGCACATATAGTGCAAGGCGTCTAGAGTTACAACTTTAAAAGCGCGTGGTGGAGTCCCCACCATCGAACCGGGACCAATGAAATTGCACTATTAGTTGATAAGAAAACCGAAGAAAGAATCGCGAAACAAGCGGTGTGAATATAACATTCTGATTGGTTTGAGCGACATGCCGAAGCGAAGCATGTACCACGCTCGCGGTGCCGCGGCTGCGACATATCTGCGATCGACGCCAGCATTCCTTTGGCCTAAGGACACTTGGGGTGGTTGTAACTCTGTAGGATGCGTTTATACAAAATGCGTACCACAGAAGTGTTATTTGCAAACAGATACTTCATAAGAATATACACTTGTCGACGGACTTGCTATTTTCGCTGTTCGAATTTCGGCCGAGACTCCCGCAATCCGACGCCCGCCTATTGTACAGCGTGGAAACAAATGTTTTGAGCCCACTTTGAACGGTCCGCAAGAATCGGGCTATCTACCTAACTGCTACAATTTAGTGCAGAGGTGAGGCTACGTGGTGGACGTTTGGAGAGAAAATAATAGCAGATGAACTTACCTTTTTCGGAAGAGAAGAGAGAAAACTCGGTTTCGGACAGTCTTGTTATATGTCCACGTAATGAGTGAGGCACATTCTCTGATGCACTGCAAATAACTCGGAGCATACATTGTTGTTCAACTGGTTGCTCAAACTATCAAATTCAGAGCCTAGAAATTTTATTCAACTACCGTATTTTCCGGAGTACAGTCCGCACCGGTGCAAAGTCGGCAGGGGCAAATTTGGGGTCAAAAATAAAAGTACTTGCTTAGAAAGTCCACACAAGTGCATAGTCCGCACGTTGTGCATAGCCCGCACTTAGTGCCTAGTCCGAACGTAAAGAGTATATTAAACGCTACACCTTTTTTTCTTCTTCTTTATTTGTGTCTGCGGATACATGTTCCGCAGAGGGGGTCTAAGGCTAACGGCACAAGTGCCTGACAAGGCCTTAACCCCCTCTTGGTATGCAACGAGCAGTGACAAATGCCTGCTGTATTAGCTCATAAATAGGCCTGTATCATAAATAAATCAACATTAATATGGTCCGTTACTCATTAAATCCTTCACGACTTGTCACAGTGAACGAGCCAGGAAAAAACAAATCCTTGTATAAGTTCGCACCAAAGGATAGGACGCATCGGGTAAATTTCTCAACTTTTAAATATCAACTTTTAAGCATGTGTAGTCCGGGGACTATTCCGGAAAATACGGTGTCTTTTTACTACGAATGTACTGTATCTTCAATCTAAACCATTCATTGATGCAGGACTACATGACAAACAGTTCCTTTCATGTGCGTTGTGGCTAACAAGGTCCGTAGGCTTAAGCTGCACTGATTTATCGCATTCATGCTGAGACAGGGTATATTTATTTGACCATCATTCAATAGAGATAGACGTTATTAAAATCGAAACGTTTGAAAGCTCCTGGTACAAGGAATAATGTCAGAGCGGTATCTTAGATTTTTCTTTCTTTGTCTTTGTTTATTCCTCGTTATGGCATGCGAGTCGTTTGATCTTTCTATCTGCTATTTATATTTAAAAAATTAGATCGTAGGCGCACTCGCAGCATACATCGGGGTTCTGCTGGTTCTCCCCCCACAAGCCAGGAGCTTCTGACCAGGGAGGTCTGTGGTTTCTTTTTACATGTAGCTCTTTCGATGTACAGGACGGGAGAGATGGTGCGACCGACTCCAAGCTTATGTGATAACAGTCTGTTTATTGGCTCATTCCGGCTGGCTCCTGTCGATGAGTAACTTCGTTATCCTCGTCGCCTCTGGCACTGGACCGAAGGACCGCCACAGAGCTCCCCTTTAGGGCGATAGCTTGCAGGACTCCAGGCTGCAGGGGACAAACTGATTAACGGTGGCGAATCCAGAAAGCTTCGATACTGCTGTTGACTAGTGGTGAGAGCAGAAGAATGTGGCATAGTGCTCTGAAGGCGGTGTGCGGTAGCCGCGCAGGTATGGTTGGCGCTGAGGTCAGGCAATCAGGCGGCGGGCAGCGAAGGGGCTCTTTGTTCAGTCAAAAACTTCTCTTCTTCTTTTTATCTTTTCTTCTTTTGAGTACAGCTAAGCATCGCTGCATGTAATTTTTCAAGAAATAAATACGAGCTAGATTTACTGAGTTAGTGCATTTTTACACTGATATTGTTGCTCCTCGAAGACTTCGGACAAGAGTATATCTGTACTGACACCACCTTTTGTTTGAAACCACAACGCTGATAAGAGACTCGCCGACATCCATTGCTCTATATTCCGATATGGCAATCATGAGGCCACCACGAAGTCCTCATGAATCAGTCACGAAGCCATCATAAATCCACCGTTCATTCATTATGCAGCCGTTATAAGTTTTTCATGACACCATTAAGAGTCCGCCATGATTACCCCTCCGATGCCGTAATGACTCGTTTTGTAATACGATGTACTTGTATACGAATTTCGCCATTATGATTCCATCACCGAGATTTTTCAATGCAGAGCAGAAGTTCGTCTGCTTTTTTTATGCAGGGGTTTGTGGTGGCATCACAATGCCGAGTTATGATTGGCTTCAATGGAAGGATAGTGGGTAGGCCTCAAGGCAGCTTGCTTTGAGGTCTACCCACTATCCCTCCCTCAGAGCCAATCAAAGCTCGGCGTGGTTCTTCTGACGTCACCACAACCCCTGCAAAAGAGGCAGACGAACTTGCGCTCCGGGAATACGAGAAAATTTCCCCAGGTTAAGAGCATGCAGACATCAATTACCTTTTTGTCTATAAAACAATGTGTCCTTCACAAATAAATTACCTTCGCAAAGCATGCTACAGTGCCACTGAGTCAAAATTTACGTTCGGCATGAGGGAAAAAAAGACCTGGGCACCCAAAGGGTTAAGAGTGGTTCTTATAATTTGTCACGTCCACCCAACATAGAAGAATGCCTTGGAATGGCAGTGGCTCTCACGGCGTCTGCTGTCAAATCAATTTCAAATATCCCTTTCACGTCCGTGACGTCGTGTTTCTCAGACAGATTCAAAATTATTAAGACGTTTGAAGTCAAAATATTTGTTTTGTTTTCATGTTTCCCGTCAAAATAGTTGCCCAATTTTTATACCCTCCGACAAAATAGTTATTTTGTTGGTTGTTGCCTAGGCTGTGTTCCAAATCTTACCCAAATGAACCCGAGTTACTCCGGCGGGTCGTGTCACGTGAGAACAGATTGAAGAACGCTGGACGCGGGTAGGTTTTGGAATGCCAAGGTACAAAATTTCTTACCCTGGAGTAAGATCGAGTAAACTTTGCAACACGGCCCTAGTGTCGCAAGAGCCACTAAATAGACTACGCTTGAGAGTAACAACGCTTCAGCCATCTTGGTGCTTAACATCACGGTGGCCAGTTCTCTGAGGCTTTGTTTGAAATCACAGGAAACGCTTTACCGTCCTCCAGAAACGTTGAAACAGTTTGCGACAGAGCAAAGCGATATCACCTGAGCGTCTTAACACGCACATAAAGCTGAGGAAGTCGCATTTTCGAATTGTGAAGATTGACATTTTCGCCTGCTCTGCGCTAAGCACCAAGATGGCGGCTCTCGCTAGCGGATGGCAAAACGGAGGGCGAATACTCTAAACGTAGCAAATTTAGTGGCGCTAGTGGCGCCTACGCAAAAGCCAAACACGCTTCGCCTCAACTCAATATTGAACGTGTTTTCAGCGTTGTGTGCTCGACACTTGGCTGATTCTTTTAGAGCAGTGTGCGGACGTGAAAGCGGTCGTAGAAGTAATGGCCATCGGGATCAGGATCGCGCGTCCGCGAAGGCGCGTTCTCTCTTGGGAAAAGTGGTATGTTTTCAGCAGGTGCCCTCGTAAATTTGTAAGATTTGAGCCCCCAGCAAAGGCGAGCTGAAAGTCCCTTCATCATGCTTACAGGTAAGGTTTATAAATGGGTGCTATGCACTGCGTAACATGAACAAATCTTAACGTGTTCTCTGCCACTTCCGTGCCATCACTTCTTCGAACGATCGCAAAATCTCTCTTTGCATCCGGCCTCTTTTCCTTTAATAGAAAAAGAGGCCGCATTTTTTTTTTAATTGTTGCCTTTTAGTGTGCCTTTTTGCACGGCTTTTTATAGTGTATGTCCACCCTAGTGCAATCGAATAGGCTACGCTTCAGAGTAACGACGTTTACCCATCTTGGGGCTTAAAGTCATGGTTGCCAGTTTCCTAAAGTTTCATATGAAATCACAGTAAACGCTTTTCCGTCCTCCACCACAAATGCTTAAACTCTTCGCGACAGAGAAAAGCAATATGACATGAGCTTCTAACACCGAATGTAATGCTGAGGAGGTCGCACTTTTGAATTTTGACAATCGGCAGTTTCGTCTGCTCTCTACAAAGCACCAAGATGGTGGCGCCTACAACAATATCAGGGAACAAAGTGACGATACTCTAAACGTAGCTTATTTAGTGCTTCTAGGCCACCCCTTCCTGTTCACTTCTTTTTCATTTCTACAACCCTCTTATATCCCCATAACTAGATGTAATAATTTAGGGCAGGATTCCCTAGGGGAGACGATTTACGCGAGACTTCTAATTCCAGTCGTAATTTTTGCCGGTGGACGCTGAAAAAAAAATTGCCTGGTGCGGGGGATCCTGGGGGTTCTTTAAGATTAGCGGAGCGTTTTACCAACTGAGCGAATCAAGGGTCCAGCCGTCAATAGAGCAAACGAATGTCAATGGTTACCGCCAGCCTCGATCGTAAACCCCTTGAGGGCGAGATCGGACGTTTACTTATGTTAGTAGAGCGCTCCGCTGGTCTTGTAGAGGTCCCGCCATCAATTCCCGAACAAAGCGCATTTTATCAGCGGCCACCAGTCGCCCAGAGAGCGGGAGCTGCGTTTCATATTAGGTGAAAGTCAATTTATTATTTTATTATAATAGTTCATTAGTTTACTTCTTACTTTCAAGTTGAGGCCCGTCCACACGCTCGCGACTCCTTAGGACCGAGTGCCTTAAAACCTCTTACGACCAGAGAACACACTAAACACACTGTCACGCTGCCGCCATCTTTGTAGTGACCCTGGAACTGAATTTGACCAGAGGGAAGGTTTTGCGGTAGTTGCGAGGACAAATGTAAATACCACCTATAAGTAATGGTCGTTCATAACATTGACAAAATACTTTCGAGCCAAGAAAGAAAGCAAGATCCGCCAAAAAAATAGAAAACACACGGGTCCGCCAATTGTTCCACGGCTATCCGATAGGTGGCGCCAGTGTGTTCTCTCGTCGTAAGAGGTTTTAAGAGGTTTTAAGGCACGCTGTTCTAAGAAGTCATTCTTTAAGGCTTCCAAACTCTCCAAAACCACACTAGCTTCTCTCATTTCCTTTAGTTATGAATGCGGACATTAGGGAGTTTTCGCAGACCGTGTTTCCCCCACCGCTCAGGCCTCCTCGACGAAGAAGCCGCTACTGCACCTGCGCGCCGATGGCCTTGGCTGTAGAGTTCCGGGTATCGTAGCGGGTTGCCCAGAGCGTTGCGGGACGGCGAAAACAATCTACGAAAACTCCCTATTGCTTTCTTTGCGGCAGATATTTGAGCTCCTCACTCGCGCGTGATACCAGGAAACATGGTGGCACCAAGCAACTGCTAGTCACCGATAAGGGCTCGGAGCCCCTTTAGACCTGATCGCGTCATCGGGTCGTGAAAACGTCCGTTTCACGCCCAGTCCGTCCGCAGCCGACGCTGCAATCCGATGGAGTCCTTCGAGTGACGTCAAAAGTGCGTCGTCACGGCGTCCATCGACTTTGTGCGTCCTGTATCACCGAATAAACCAATCACGCGCTGTGAAGGATTCTTGCTTTTCTTGCCCGATTGCTTTAGCCGGCCATAGAAAACGCACAAAGTCGACGAGCGCTGCGACCATGCACTTTTGACATTACTCCATCAGACCGTAGCGTACGCTGCACCGGGACTTAAAGGGGTACAAATTATAATCACGCTAAACCTCTAAAAATAAACTTGAAAAAAAAACAAAAAAACATTTTGTTGAGTTTCTGGACGGGATCGCATGATCAGCGAAAACAAAATTAGCGCAATATTTCTCTCGTGAGACTAATTTTAAGCGCGGAACTATTCTGAAACGTGCCTCTATCGTCGTCCCAAAATAGAAGCAGGAAATCAAAACGCGTCGCGACGCTCAAAACGGGTCTCGCAACCTCAAAACTACGCTAAAAAGATTTTTTTTTTTTTGGGGGGGGGAAGGGGGGGGGGGGGGGGGCGGAGCGAGGTTTATTTTATCGTTCATTCCGAGCACCTTCGAAATTTCTACGGTGGAGTTCAGTGTCGTCTTAAGGTGCTATAGATAAGAAAATACTCACCAATGAGCTGTAAGCTCCCATTCCTTAGAGTACTTCCAGTCGAAAGGAGCGGTATCTATTTGAACACTTGAGAAAACAAAAAGAGTCAGCACCGTTAAAAATAATAGGTAGAGTGGGGACGACAGTTAGAGTATTTCGGCAAGGAGGTGTAAGCTTGAGCCCAAACCTTGGATGGCATACTCCGACGACGGTGTTTACTAGCCGTACCGGGACGTAGGGTCCGAGGCTTACGATGTTTTTGGTATGTGAAAACAAAATGCGGTACCCGGGCTAATCAAAACTGGTTGTCTGAAGCTCGACTCGCATCTAAATACATATTCCAAAAGGGCACACGCTAATGAGGTTTTTTTCATTGTTTTACGCTCGCTCTAAACTACCAAATGTAGTAATGATCAGCGTAGTATCAACGTGTCAAATTGCTAATTTATTTATTCGCTGTTTTTATGTAAAGGGCCGCCCAAAAACAGGATCCGGCAGCTGCCGTGAAGCGACACAGCGGCGGCATATATGCACCACTCCAGCCCGCTTTCACCTGTTTCCTTTCCCTTTTTTTTCCACGAAGAAAGTTACTATGCGCTTGCATCCTAGAACTGAGGCCTAGAGCGTGCTCATCACGTGGGATCGGACAGCCAATCACACGCTTTGGCTGGCTGTCGTCAGCGACTTGGCTGTCGTCATCTATCTTAGGTCTCTATAAAAAAAAACAAGAAAGGGGAAGAGACGACAGCGATGAGGCGAAGAGAAAATCCAGGCTGTTTGCGTAATTAATGCCCAAACTTAAATGGACGCGAGAATAGCAACTTTCACGATATATACCCATTTTGTGTCGCGGCACGTCAATTTTAGTGTCTTACTCGGATAGCCCTTAACGTGGCATGCACAAAAGTACACACACAAGTAATTATAACAAGTTCCCTGTTCCACTTACCTAATCGGGCGTTCTCAGATTTATGATCAATATATAAAGCTCCAACTTGCTGCAAACCTGAGAAAAGGTAACGCATTATTAAGAAGAAAACAATATCAAAGCAGGCAAGCATTGCACATGTAGATGTGTAGAAAATTAATGCTGGAAGCACTTCCGCTCGATCGTAGCCTGTTTCGAGACACGCAGAGGCGCTAGTTTAAATACAGTTGTAACTGTTAAGGATCGTTTATTCGTCATAAAAGTGGTCAAATTGCAATTGTGGTGGTTTTTAGTGGGGTACTATCGGAAACAATATGAGCGTGAACGCGCCTCCGCTTGTCGCCGCGAAGGCGCGATCAGGCTCATATTGTTTCCGATAGTACAATTTAGTGTAAAAAGCGACGCATGATTTTGAAATAAATCAAGGATGAGCGTATCACTTTTGTAGTGTCACCGCAAAAAAACGTGAAACTGTAAAATATGAAAGTCAACATTTGATTTGCGAGACTAAATTGGACCCTGCTTTGCGGCTCTTCAGCTTCATTACTTCTGGTTCAGTACTGCAAGAACGGAATTGTGTAACGTTTCTTCCACTTTAAAAAGAGTGATTCACCACAAAGTTTCAGACAAAATGCATGTGGTTCATCTACTCATATATTTATCATGTTCTTTGTATAAAACAAATTGAAGAAACTCTTAAACCAAATGCTGCGCGTGGTGGAGCCTATCAGTTACATCAAACATAAATTGTTTTCGTCGTTTATTGCACTCGGAATGCAGATTCTAACCGCACTGCATTAATCTCGATGTCGCTCAGACACGTCATCTCCTCACAATGACACTTCGCGGATTTAAAAAAAAAAAAAAGCGTTATGGGTCGTTTTCTATGCGAACATCGTCATGAACGCGCGTTTTACGATGATAAGGTTATTTATAAAAATAAAAATAAAAGTTATAAACTAATAATCAATAACGGAAGTATGACAAAAAGTATTTGATTTGTACGGGCACAACCCGTGATCCCTGGTCTTTGTTAGCCTGATCAAGCTTGCGCATTTCTTCTTAAATTTCTCCTATCTAGTTGCATATCACAGTGATAAAGGCAAGCAGGTGGTAACAACCACCATTATAATGATTTAGTTCCTCGAAGGAAGCTCAATTAATACTTGATAACAAATTAAAGTAAGTATTGCGATAAAAATGTTGATGATTCCCCGTCAGTACCAGAATATGCCGGACTGTGATTTTCAGGCAATTTGTTATAACATTGATGGTATCGTGTCTGGTCTGACGTACTCTATTGTTCCATGCAGAGCGCATTAATGCTAGGGTAATCAACTACTTTGTTACCGCGGTCTCTTAGCTCATAAGTACATTGCAGCATCGAAACTTGGATTCCAAATAAAAAATAAGGCGAAAGATGAACCGACATTTTCATCGCAGATATATTTTAATCATCAGTTTTACCGCGTGAAATTTCAGGGTAGCGCAAAGCAAGGTAAAGGCCCGTTCACACTCTTGCGACCTGGTAAACCTTGGTCCCTTAAAACCTCTTACAACGAGAGGACACAGTGGCGCCATCTATCGCGTTGCAGTGTAAACTTGGCGGTTCGGCATATTTTATATTTCTCCCGCGCATTAACCTTTCTTTCTTGACTCGAAAACTTTTGTAAACGTTATAGACGAGCCTTTCTTCTAGGTATTACGCACATTTGACCTCAGAAATCTCGCAAAACCTTCGCTCTTGTGAAATGCAGTTCCAGGGTCACCGCATAGAGCGCCAGAATGCCAGTGTTTTCCCTCGTTCTAAAAATATTTAAGAAGTTTTAACAGATCTCGTCTCTCTCGGTCGTACTCGGTCGCAAGAGTGTGAACGGCGCTTAAGACGTCAAATGCCTCTAGATTCGAAGTTCGGTCACACTAACTCTCAAGTAGATTGTTTATGGAGTCCATAGATGAAAGAATGGTTCCAAATGCTCAATCTTGGTCTCGTGGTTTATGAGCGCGTTTGCTATCCAAGGTGCCAGAAGGAAGCTTTCCTCGTCGCCACGCTAGAACACAAGCACTGGCGTGTGAAACCAATCCGCTCAGGAGGGTGCCTGCCATTAAGTTACAAACCTTCTGCAGGGTTTGAGTTGTTCACTTTCTTAATTCTAGGCTCGTACCCACGGAGAAGTGGCGCCACATATTATAAGATGAAAAATACTATTTATTTTATATCTTTATTTGTTTATTTTACCCATAAAGCCAAAGGAATTACAGGGGGGAGTGGTGAAAGAACCAAGAATGTAACAGTGGAAAATGCAAAATAGTTAAACAGGAAATACATGGTTTGGAACACTTGAACAAAAACGAACGCAATCAACAGATGTAAGTGATGCCGGTAGGTGATTCAATTCATTCGAAACTCTAGGGATAAATTATGCAAAATATTTGTTGTAATGGGAAATGGGACGCCTACTTCCTGCGCATGAGTTTCCATACATTCAGATGTGCGGAAACAAAGGATGGTGGGGTTTTCAACTGATTTCTGACTACAGAGTTCTGGCGGAAAATTTGGTGAAAAAAGAGAAATGCTTTAAATGTTACGGCGGTGAGCGGGGCTGGGTAGAAATAAAGAGTTTCATTTATGATATGCAGGCGATGCGATTACAATTAGCAAGGATAAAACGGGTGGATTTTCTTTTAAATAATTCAGTAAGTCAGTAAACTAGACCGCACCGGGACCCTAGATGGAGGCTGCATACTCAAGCTTTGACCGCACTTATATTTATAATGATAGTTTTAACGTTGAAAGGACCAGATAAAATTACGTGTAAGATAATTAGAGCATATGGTTAGCGTTATTTGAGGGCGTAATGAATATGTAAATTCAATGAAAGATCGAAACTTTGGATTACTCCCAGTCATGTAATCTGCAAAAACAATTTTTAGTAAAACTCCAGGTCTATCGGCGGTGTTTTGTTGGACTCTCATTCAGGTGGTCTGTTTCAGGCTTTGCGCATTGTTTATATACATAATTATTACAATTATTGACAGCAATACTTTTATAATGGAAAGCAATAGAAATAGGTGTTCCCGTACAAATCTGGCACCTCTGTCTATGAAGGCATTCGTTTGCCCAACTTGTCACGCGGACCGTTGGAAGATGGTCGCGCAGAAAAGAAATTGCGACTCTGAGTTGTTAAAATAGACGCTTCTTTAATTACTTAATCAATAGGGTGATACTGACTCGGATTTAGTTAAAACATCATCTAAATAACGTAAAGAATTTTTTTTTTTTTTTTTTTTGTAAACGCTGACGGGATTTTATTTTTCAGTTATTGCTTCACAATTAATTTGTTCTTGTTTGCTTGATATGTATACTGAACTTCTGTTTTCATGTCTACTGTTCCTATTCCCTTGCTGCTAAGCCTATGAGACTGTCGAGGGCCTCATCAAGCTGTATTTTTACAGCATTTTCCCTCGACCTCATCCATCAATGTTGATAAAAGTGAACAAATTATTATTATACTATTATTGCTCGTAACAGATTACAAGCTCTAATGTGTTATTAAGTTTATACGTAGAAGTAAAACTAACCTTACGGGCGACTCGCATTAGTTTACACTTGTTAATGCTTTGTTTCATTAACCAGAGCTCTCATTTAGAAATAGAATCCAAATCATGCTGTGATTGCTTGGAGTCAGAGCCAGGAGGTATTATTTCGTATATGGCACAGTCGTCAGGAAATAATTTGATTCAGGGAGCAAAATACTCGGAAGAAGGTTAATATAAATAAGAAAAATCAAAGCACCTAAAACGAACTTTTGAGATAGGCCGGAAGAAACAGATATGAGGGTAGAGTCAGTCATATTACAAGATACAAATTTCGAACAATCTGTTAAAAATACTATAGTTAAACGGAACATATCAGGATAAATGTTCACTTAGTTCATGACAAAAAAAAATATTGTGATATCGTCTCAAGTGCCTCTGCAAAGTCAAGAAAAAGTTCAGTCCATCTGGGATCAAGTACCGGGCTTTAGCTGAGAATGTTGGTGCATAATATTGCCGCCCGCAGGGCCGACAAAGCAACGCTCGGTCACTGACATCTAGAAGATTCGCGTTCATTCTCGCACCAGACGTAACTTTCCACCTGCTTTGTTATTCTCGAAAGTGCCAGTTCATCCTCGCCCCGAGCGCGCGACGCTCGAGCCTTCTTTGCCGAACTTTCGAGATAGTGACGCACTGTAGATAAGCAGCTACCCGCGACCTTGTCGAGTCTGTCTCGCTCGCGCTCTCTGTTTTGCCGCCGAATCGCCGCCTGCTTTTCTGCTGCCTCGACGCTCTTTCGTTACTTATTTTGGTTGGCACAAGTTCGCCCATTAAACCTTTATTTTAAGTTCAATCTTCGCCTTCTCGTCGCCTTAATTCGTGACATTTCTGGTGGAGGTGCGGGGTATGAAACCCGTGCAGCGTACCCCTACAAGAATTCGTTCAGCAAGCCCCATTTTCCGACAACCTTTCGTTGAAGACATCCTCCGCCTGAGCAGCCGCGCCGACCCGCAATCCACCGACGAGAAGAAGTTACGCTTGCTTATGAGAGGCGTGAAAAGCGAAATCTTCGGCGGACTTATTCGCAACCCCCCGACGACCTTCGAAGAATTTGTTGCTGAAGTAACAAACATCGAGCGGGCGTTAATGGCTCGAGCGCGCCACTACCATCGGCTCAGCAACGTCTCAACTTTGGCCTCGGCCCGCTCCGAGTTCGGCACTGGTACCGACGAGCTTCGCGACATCATCCGAGACGTCGTCCGAGAGGAGCTTCGAAAGCTGCTCCCCGCTGCTCAGCGTCCGGCGTCGCTGTCAGTCTCCGAGATTGTACGCGACGAGGTACAGCGGGCCTTGCAGCCTGAACCACCAGTCGACGTGCCAGCCCCCGAGGAACCGACGCTGAGCTACGCCGCTGTAGCCCGCCGACCACCGCCTGTTGCCCGCGAATACCAGGCGTCATCTGGACGGGCCATCCAACGCCGCAAAACCCTCGACACCAAGAACAAGTCCAGCACGTCCACCCGGAGAGACCCTCGCCAAGAAAAACCGACGTGTGGCGAACGGCCGACCGACGCCCGCTTTTTTTCCACTGCGGGGAAGCTGACCACGTGTACCGGCGATACCCGTACCGGTAGCTGGGGCTACGCGGCTTCCACCCCGACGACCCCGCGACCACGCTACGGCGAGCGACCTCGGGACATCGACGAATACCTCTGCGTGTCGCCATCCCCGGGACCGTCTCCCCGTCACGGTTCCCGATCACCGTCACCCCACCGCCCAGACATTCGCCTCTACGCAGATTCCCGCCGTGAGAGCCTGTCGCCCCTCGCCCCTCGTCGGGGAACTAAGCGCGCAACCCCTGGAGGTGGAGTTGCCGAAGGCGACTTCGGACACATCTCCACAAAGCGTCGGAGGGTTCCCCAATAGCGACGCAGAGGCATCAGAGCGAAGCTTCTGCGACAGTGTCCAATAACCTCGACGTAATCATCGGCAGCCACGACACGAAGGAACGCATCGACACCGGAGCAGACTATTCGGTTTTTAAGTGGGAAGCTCTCTCGCGCCTTTGGAAAGTGATGACGCCGTGGGATGGCCCGAAAATATGAACCGCTGGCGGACATCTCATCACACCAGTGGGAAGGTGTACTGCGCGCGTGGACATCCACGGAGAGACCTGTCCTGAGAAATTCGTCGTCCTCAAGTACTGTTAGAGAGACGTCATCCTTGGCATGGACTTCCTCTGTGAGCATGGTGCGGTGATCGACCTTGGAGCAAACAGGTTGACGCTGCGAAAGCCCGTTCTACCTCCGGAGGGATCCAAAACTACGCCAACCGCCGTCCGAGTCATTGCGAACCACGTGAACCTGCCGCCACAGTGGAGTGTTTTTGTGCCCGTTGTGACCGATGCAGTTGCCCACGGGAAAGTCCTCCTGGACGGCAACGTCCAACTGCTTCTCGGAAGAGGAATAGGCGTCGCAAGGGGCGTAACGGAGCTGCAGGGTGGACGTACGGTGGTCCTCGTGACAAACTTTCGAACGGAGGCATCGCACCTCACGAAAGGTGCCGCTGTAGGACACGTCGAGGAACTCCGGGCCGACGCCGAAATTGAAGCGATCTCCGACGAGCCCTCGCCATGTAAGCCGTACAGTAGTACACCGCCACTGCAGCTCGCCGTTAACCCTAAGCTCAGTGCCACAGAATGACGACAGCTCGGAGACCTCCTCGCCGAGTTCGGCGACTGCTTTGCGACGACGTAGAGGGTGCGCCAGATAACAGTTGCGAAACACCGCATCGTTACCCTGTGCATCGGCCGCCGTACCGGGTCTCCCTAAAGGAACGAGAGGCCATTCAGGAACAGGTACAAGAGATGCTCAACGACGACATCATTCAGCCTTCGAGCAGCCCGTGGCCTCTCCAGTCCGTACTGGTGAGAAGAAGGACGGAACGCTTCGATTCTGCGTTGACTACTGCGGCTCAACGCGGTCACGAAGAAAGGACAGTGTATCCGCTCCCCCGCATCGACCACACGCTGGACCGGCTGCGCCACTCCCGATACTTTTCGTCGATGGACCTAAGAGTGGCTACTGGCAGATCGAAGTCCGACGAACGGGACCGAGAAAAGACTGCCTTCGTCACGCCCGACGGACTGTACGAGTTCAAGGTGATGCCCTTCGGTCTGTGCACGGCGCCGGCAACGTTCCAACGTGTCATGGACACCGTCCTGGCAGGCCTCAAGTGGCAGAGTTGTCTCGTATACCTCGACGACGTCGTGGTATTCTCGGCCAACTTCGAGGAGCATTTGCGACGCCTTCGGGCCGTTTTTGAGGCAATCAGGACCGCAGGACTCACCCTCAAGCCGACGAAGTGCCGGTTTGCCTACGGCCAACTGAAGTTCCTGGGCCACGTTGTGAGCAACGAAGGTGTAGGTCCTGACCCTGAGAAAACTCGCGCCGTCGCGGCCTTTCCACCGCCCACCGAAAAAAAGGCCGTCCGAAGATTCCTTGGACTTTGCGCATACTACAGGCGATTCGTTCAGGATTTCGCCAAGCTTTCTGCGGCCGCTCACACACTTACGAAAGACGCCGTGAAGTTCGAATGAGGTGGAGAACAACAACAGGCATTCGACAAACTAAAGCGACGGCTCCGTCACCACCGATTCTCGGCCACTTCGACCAATCAGCCGAAACGGAAGTTCACACGGACGCCAGTAATACAGGACTCGGAGCGGTACTGGTCCAACGACAGACTGCGCGGAGCGCGTGATCGCATACGCTAGCCAGGGACGCTGTCGAACGCGGAACGGAATTACTCGACGACCAAGAAGGAATGTCTGGCCGTCGTCTGGGCCATCACGAATTCCGCCCGTACTTGTATGGAGTTTATTTCGGGTGGTCACCGACCACCACGCGCTGTGTTGGTTAGCTGAGCCTGAAGGACCCATCGGGGACGCCTCGCTCGGTGGAGCCTACGACTGCAAGAGTACGACGTGACTGTGGTCTACAAGTCAGGCCAAAAACACAGCGACGCCGACTGCCTGTCCAGAGCCCCTGTCGAGTCAGCTACCGGCTGTGCCAAAGACGACGGCGACGAGGACGATCACTTCTTGGCGCGGTGAGCATTCACGGTATGGCAGCGCTCCAGCGGGACGATCCTGAGTTGCGTGCACTGATCAACCACTTGGACGGACAAGGGGGTGCGATTCCCCAAGCCTTCTCGCGTGACCTGCCAAGATTCGCCGTCCGGAGAAGTATCCTCTATAAAGAGAACTTCGGGGATAACAACTCGACGTGGCTTTCGGTGATTCCTGCTAGTCTTCGAGAAGAGATCTTCCAAGCCTGCCACGACGACCCAACATCTGGTCACCTTGGCTACAGTAGGACTCTTGCACGGATCCGAGAAAAATACTACTGGCCCAAGCTCCCGAAGACTGTCCACCTCTACGTCCGTTCGTGCCACGAATGCCAACGATGCAAGAAACCACCGACGAAGCCGGCAGATCCCCTGCAACCGATCGCGCTCCCGATTGCACCATTCCAGCAGATTGGAATGGATCTTCTCGGCCCTTTCCCGCCGTCCACGCAGGGAAACCGTTGGATAATCGTGGCAACTGATTATCTCACCAGGTATGCCGAGACAAAAGCACTCCCGTCGGGGACCGCCGTGGAAGTAGCCAAGTTCTTCGTGGAGTCTATCGTCCTCCGACACATCGCTCCCCAAGTCCTGATTACGGACCGAGGATCCTCGTTCATGGTGCAACTAACACAAGAGATACTCCGCCTGAGCCACACCGACCACCGCCGGACCACGGCATACCACCTGCAGACCAACGGGCTGACGGAGCGACTAAACAAGACCATCGCCGACATGATTTCGATGTACGAGGACGTGGAACACAAGACGTGGGATGAAGTGTTGCCCTACGTCACGTTTGCGTACAACACGGCGATTCAAGAAACTACCGGCATTACACCTTTTCAGCTGGTGCACGCCAGAAAGGTGACGACGATGCTCGACGCCATGCTGCCTCCATGACCCGACGGACGACGGCACCGACGACGCCCAGCTGGTCACCCAACGAGCAGAAGAAGTACGCCAGCTAGCCCGTCTTCGAATAAAGGACCAGCAACGTGTGGACGCTGGCCGGTACAACCTTCGTCAACGCGACGTGGAGTTCCAGCCCGGAGACAGGGTGTGGATGTAGACGCCCATTCGCCGACCGCGGCCTCAGTGAGAAACTGTTAAAACGCTACTTCGGACCCCTACAAGGTCATCCGCCGCCTTGGGGACTTGAACTACGAGGTGCTCCCCGACGGAACCCGACCACCAGGACGCCGCCAGCCACGACCCGAAGTCGTCCACGTAGTTCGACTCAAGCCGTTCTACGCGCGCTAGGATTGCGACACTGCATGTTCATTTTGTTTCACCATAAATTTTTAGCCATTTCTGTTTTCTTTTCGCGTTGCATCGGGACGACGCACTTTTAAAAGGGGGATAATGCCGCCCGCAGGGCCGACAAAGCAACGCTCGGTCACTGACATCTAGAAGATTCGCGTTCATTCTCGCACCAGACGTAACTTTCCACCTGCTTTGTTATTCTCGAAAGTGCCAGTTCATCCTCGCCCCGAGCGCGCGACGCTCGAGCCTTCTTTGCCGAACTTTCGAGATAGTGACGCACTGTAGATAAGTAGCTGCCCGCGACCTTGTCGAGTCAGTCTCGCTCGCGCTCTCTGTTTCGCCGCCGAATCGCCGCCTGCTTTTCTGCTGCCTCGACGCTCTTTCGTTATTTATTTTTGGTTGGCACAAGTTCGCCCATTAAACCTTTATTTTAAGTTCAATTTTCGCCTTCTCGTCGCCTTAATTCGTGACAATATTATAATAGGCCAGCTGAACTGAACAATATTCGCGGTGTTTCATGTCCCAGTGAAAAGGGGGTGATTCAAATTTAGTTAAGTTAGGTTTTACGATATAAATTGTGTGTTTTTACGTGGCTTTAAACAAAAGCACAGAGTCAAGGTTCAAGAAGAGCACAAAGTATTAATCCACAGCTGGTAGTCCAGTGGTATGTCTGTCCCTTTTTCTCTCTATATTTCTTTCGTAAATTTAGCTGGCTCTATTAGGGCATTATGCACCAAAAAGCACAACTAAAGCGCGTTACTCAGTTTTTTTTTTCTAGTTATGTGAGCGCGTCTTGTATATGCCTTAATTCCTTCAAACCGCAGACTCTCTGTCTCATGATCCCAGATGCCACTTGCCCAGCCAGGTTGCTGACGCGCAGCATCACAAAGAGGATTCTCCTGTACAACGTCCAGCGTTTCTTCAGCTTAATAATGCCGTCCTAAGGACAGGCCATGCGAGTCTCCAAGATTCTCAAATCCGAAATATTGCGCCAACAACGGTTGCTCACAGATGTCCTGCGGGCAAAGTGTGATAACCACAATGTGTTCACGAATCTACTTACAATGACAAGACACTCAACGGAAACAATATGAATAAATCGGTATATCCCGATTCTAAATCAACATCTTGCAAGACGACACCCGGAGAACCCCAAAAAGTGGCCTCTCAAAGTCATTGGTGACTGTGACATCTCTGGAAAACACCGCTAATTGATGAGCTAGAATCGAATAGGGTCAGCTGAACAATTACAAATTAGAAAAACCGTGAAAGGAAAAGACATACACACCGCTGACTATCAACTTGCTTCCTCTAATACTTCGCCTTCCTTTTTTCCTTTTCACTACAGCTAGTGATAAATTTCTCTACAGCTAGTGATTTATCACTAGCTGTAGTGAAAAGTAAAAAAAGGAAGACAAAGTATTAAACGAAGCAATTGATAGTCAGCGGTGTGTATGTCTTTTCCTCTCACGGTTTTTCTAATTTGTAATTGTTCCGCTGACCCTATTCGAGTATGTACTAACTAGCTCAAGTGAGGCCTGTAGTGATAAGCTAGCCCTAGTTCGGAACACTGCATCCAAAACTTGGGACGAGAAAGCCTCGCAAATAGTTAGTGAAGGAAATGATCGCCTCACAAGCCATCGGAACCCAGAACACCCGAGTATAAGCTTCAGCTCCACAATCGAGGAGCTACAAAGCAAAGATCTGAAACTTTGTGTTTCAGCTAAGGAAGGTGGCTTTGTAGTGCTTAGTTCAGGAACTTATGGAGAAAAAGCCTTTCTGGCTGTGGCCAAAAAATTTATCCCGGTACTAAAAAAACAAGGCAAGATTGCTAAGAAAGCGATCGTGAAGTTGTTGCAAGAAAACAACCAAAACAGCCTATACACAAAATATTCAGGGAAGTATGTTTCTCGGCAAAGCCACACAAAGTGGATGTACCGTTTCGGGCCATTGTATCGGAAAGAGGAACCTAGAAAGTGTATTTGTCAACCTTTTTGGCCAAGCAACTCTCTCTAATACATCGCAATGATTCATACATAATTCGAAATTCTGAACAACTGATTCCGTATCTTCAAGAAAATGGATCAAGTGTCGCCTTCGGTTTTTCAGTAGACATCTAGGCCATGTATTATTCTATGTCCCATGCAAGCCTCATGTCAATTCTTCCATATATAATAGTAGAGCATGGCAGCACACCGTTCCAAAAGGCGGCGGGTATCAACGTAGATACGATCTTTGAACTGCTCAGTGGATACCTAACATCGGCAGTAGGTGCACACCAAGGCCAACACTTCCTACAAAAAAGTGAATGTGCATTAAGTATCACATAGCCCCTCAACTGTGTGATTTGATCCTGGCACAACAAGGAAGGACCATTCAGAATAACTTAAAAGACACGAGGGTCATGGCCAATACTTCAGCTTGGGTGAGGTGGTGAATCATGCTAACAATTCACAGCGCACAAAAACAGCATGCTATAAAAATTACATAAACACAAATAAATAACTCTCACTCTCACATTACATAACACAAAGTAACTCTCATTGCCAACCCAGGGATATATTAAACATCATCTCCGTTATTTTTTACTCTTACGCACTAAAAAGAAGAAGAAGAATATAAAAAAAAATAAGCAAGGAATTCCGACTACAGTAAACGTCACTACGGAGGTTATCCTAAATAATCTAACTCTTTTTGGGATAAGGTAATCGACGGGTACTAACGCATAACTCATCAAGCATGTCAATGCTAGCGGCTTTAATAATTGCTCTAGTCACTTTGTTCTTGCTTCGTTCCAGTACCGTACAATTGTTTAGAAGGGGGGAGCATCCACAACCTCTGGAATGAATGCCAAGGTGACCTGAGTTAGCATTAATGGCGTTGTTGTTATGTTCTTAAAGTCGGTCATAAAGACGGCGACCCGTCTGCCCGACGTAACGCTTCCCGCAGGTAAGAGGGAAGGAATAAATCACTCCTTTTGCACAGAAAACGAACTTGGTCTTGTGGTTTTTGTTGCAGCACACTGGTAGAATAGATGGCCCATTCACCCGCTGGCATCGGCTGGAAAGTTTTCGCGGAGCAGAGAAGACCACGTCGAGGTTCACTCTATTCGCTACTTTCTTAAACTTGTGGGACAGGTTGTAAATATAAGGCACTATTACAGGCCGTGTGATGCTTTCTCTTGTTCTGCGGTTAGTGGCTTCTTGTTGCTTGACCTCCCTAAGTAGGCATTCAGAGACGGAAATTAATAACGACAAAGAGCTTCCTGCTGAAACCAATCGAGATATTTGCGTTTTGAAGCTCACATGAGTCGTTTTCACGCAGAATTTCTTGAGAGAGGTTTTTAGGCGAAGTTTAGCAATGCCTCTTTTAACAGGTTTTGACTGTGCGCAACTATAATTAAGTAGTGGCTTTTTTGCCCTCGGTTCGTAAGACCAGCAGATGTGATTGCATTTAAAAAAACACTCGCAGGTCTAAGAAACGTATCGAACACTCGACCGGAAGTTCATGAGTAAGTTTAACGGATCAAACCATTTTTGGAAAGTAGAAAGAACATCGGCCACCAAGGTGGGGAAGGTGCTATCCTTACTGTCAATGAAAACCAAGTAGTCATCAACGTGCCGAAACACACACACTATTTTTGAATTTGTCAAGGTTTTGTTTTAAGATACTGTTGTGGAAGGCCAGAAAGAGGTCACTGAGGACAGGAGTTATACAAAACCCTAAGCATACTCCAGGTGGCAAAAGTAGAATGCAAGTAGGTGGGTGAATAATAGGTCCAGGAAACCCTTGATAGACAGTCCTGCCGCATTTCCGTTGCATTGCCGGTTGACTCGGGTCGCTTGGGCGTTCATTGCAGAGATTGTGGATGCTCCCCCCCTTCTAAACAATTTCACGGTACTGGGACGAAGCAAAAAAAAAACTGACAACAAAAAGCATCGAAGCCGCTAGCATAGACATGCTTGATGGATTATGTGTTAGTACCCCGTCGATTACCCTATCCCGAAAAAAAAAGTATTTAGGAAAAGCTCCGTAGTGACTTTTACTGTAGTCGGAATTCCTTGTTTTTTCTATTTTTTTCTTCTTCTTAGTGCGCAAGAGTGAAAAATAACGAAGTTGATGTTTAATATATTCCAGAGTTTAAAGTCAGAGTAATTTTTTGTCTGTATGCATTTTTATAGTGCTGTTTTTGTGCGCCGCGAAGTGTTAGCAGGATCATGACCCTCTTCAGGTATGTTGATGATTTCCTGATACTTCATAAAAAAGATGTGAGGGATAAAACCAATGAATCCAGACAGACAGTTTTGCAGTGCTTCTAAAAAAGCTACCCAGAATTAGTTTTCACGCACGAACTACCCGTGTATATGGTTATCAAGTTCCTTGATCTCAAACTGGAATTTAAAGATAGGCAAGTTTGCTGGATGTATGAACCCAGGTCAAGTCAAGGATTTATTCCGTTTGCGTCAGGACATTCGAAAACTATAAAACTAAGTGTTGCAAACACCGCTCTTCTATCGGCCTTAAACAAATCGTGTCACCATAATACTGAGTGCAGTATTAAAAGACAAATTTCCCGTTTACGAGACTCTGGATATCCGAATGGTCGCTTGGTCAGCGTCTGTGAAAACATCTACACAAAGTTGGAATGCAAAACATTCCTCACAGGGGGAATGCAAAATACGAAAGCTAAACAAAAGATCGCAATCGTACCCTACGTCCATGAAATAATGCCGCCCGCAGGGCCGAGAAAGCAACAATCGGTCACGGACTTTTAGAAGATTTGCCTTCATTCTCGCACCAGACGTAACTTTCCCCCTGCTTTCTTGTTCCCGAAAGTGCCAGTTCATCCTCTCCCCGAGCGCGCGACGCTCGAACCTTGTTTGCCGAACTTTCGAGATAGTGACGTACTGTAGATAAGCCGCTGCCCGCGACGTTGTTGCGTCAGTCTCGCTCTCGCTCTCCGTTACGCCTTAAAATCAAGATTTGGTCTCGCTTCATTAGCCACACGACGCAAAATTAACCGCTTGTGTTTTTTACATCAAGTTTACCATAGTAATTCACAGTTCAGAAATATTTATTGTCAAAAAAGCCCATTATATTTCTTCTCGAAACGACAACACATGTAAACTCCTTCAATACCGCTCCCATAATAACTCATTCATGTTTTCTCCCTTAATATTGTGTATTACAGAATGGAATAACTTGCCAGATCATTTTGTAACCAACTTAGATATTACAGCGTTTCAAGAAATGTGCGTGCTTTTGTTCAATGAGTAGGGAATGTCTGTTTGTGTATATATACCTTGTTTTCTTTGTGGTTAGACGAGATGTGGTTGTGTTAGTGTTCTTAAATTCTTTTTTTATAATGTATTCCGATTTATTGCCACCCCCTCATGTAATGCGTCCTCAAAAGACGCCCTTGAGTTAAATAAATTAAATGAAATGTATCGACACCTGCTTTTCTGCTGCCTCGACGCTCTTTCGTTACTTTTTTTGTTTGGCACAAGTTCGCTGATTAAACCTTTATTTTATTTTCAGTTCACTGTTCGTCTTCTCGTCACCTTCATTCGTGACAATAACACACAAAATTAAAAGATAGCTGCGAGGCAGGACATCGAGGTTGTGTGCTCTGCACCAAACAAAGCATATTCCATGTGCCGTAAGGTAAACCAGGACACCAACCAGATGAAAACCTGCAGCATCTCTCACATGAAGCGATATGCCACATCTGAAAAGGGGGTTGTATATGACATTCCCTTATCCTGTGGCAGGCGTTACATTGGTCAAACTGGCAGATGCATTAATGACAGGACAAGAGAACACGCAGCATTTCTACAAGGCACAACCGCATGTCATCTACCAGCCCATTGCCGTAACTGTGAATGCAGTGCAGAGTTCAGCAGCGTCAACATCATCGCCAAATACAAGAGCCAGTATGTACGAGAGATGCTCGAGACCATGGTCATAGAAGAAAACGAAGCAGCGTGTGTCAGCGAGCCTTCGATGAAGTTCAATACCAAAGAAAGCCAATACTTGCGGTGTTTTATGTCCCGGTGAAGTGCGGGTGATTCAAATTTAAGTTCAGCAAGGTTTTACGATATAAGTTGAGTGCTTTTACCTGGGTTTAAAAAAAAAGCACAAAGTCAAGATTTAAAAAGAGGAAGAAGTATTAAACAACAGTTTAATACATCATCTAGTACAGCGGTATGTCTGTCCCTTTTGCTCTCTCTATTTCTTTTTCCCAAGTTCAGCTGGCTCTAATATAGCATCTGGGATCCCCGATCAAGAGAACCATGAAAGTCGTTAGTAATGCTGAGTTTTTGCGTTTCACGAGGAAAATCCTTACTAACTCGATGTTGAGACGATGAAAATATCAATTGGATTTGAGGAAGGCAACAAGTTGTGCATCGATGATTTGTTTTTATTTTGTTTATAGTGCTTTTGTTTTGCTAGTGAAGTATATTACTCTATCCCTGACTTGGAATCTGTTTATATTGAATATTTTTTCGAACTTTTGTTTGTATTGTTTCTTTTTTAATTTTTGTCAGATGGGGTCTGGGTCTTGTCAGGCACGAACGCCATTTGCCTTAGGCTCCCTCTAGGGAACCATACCCCAGTCACAAATAAAGCCAAAAAGGAAGACACGGGGTTCGCACAATCGCGCTTGCCTTTTGTCAGCGTTAACTTACATGCCAGTATCGTTGCGCTCCGTAAAAAGTAAACTTACATAGAAACTACATTCAACCATAGTAAACAGAAAGGGGGAAGTGTACGAACAAAACAACATGTTCATTGAACGCTCAGGAGCCGAATATGGTAGATGGCAAACCAAAAGTCAATCCTCAAGAATAGTGAAGGCTGAGGATTAGCGATCAGGAGACCACTTCGCCGAGCTACAATTTATCACTACGACGTCCCCAGTGGCACATACTCGAGCTAGAGTTCGTAGCTTGTGTTTGCTCTCCTGCAGAAGAGAACAAAATACATCCGTTATTAAGAGTAAATAACGAAAAATTACCACTCATTTCGTTTTAAACGATGCATTTAAGGTTAAATATTCTGAAATATTTAAGTTCACATATTTATTCTTGATCTATCGAAAAAGGCAACTGCATATAATAGAGGGAAAATAAACTAAAACACGGCCTTAAAGGTTATTTCCTTGCAATGATACTTTTGTAACCTTAGTCCTGCCCACGGTGGAAGAAACACGTTTAGGTGATGACTCTGGCCGCTCTTCCCGCGGGGAGCGAGCGACCAGATCGTGTGCGGAGCTAGCCTCGAACCAGGAGTGGTTAGTTCCGCTCCGCCGCGGAGGGCGCTGAGGTATGAGGTCGCCCCTCGGCGGCTACGGTGTCGGCGGTGTAGCGTGCTCGCCTTTTTTGCGGTGTGGTGGTGGTGCGCGGCCAGTGGCTGGCCTCGTGCTTCGCTTTGGTGCTGTGTCGATCACAGGTGCCACCATCGTGCACGAAAGTGAGCCTTAACCCGAACAAGAAGACGAAGGGAAGAGAACACAGATTTACGGACTCTGGTGACTAGGTGGCTGCGTGGCGGCGGTGAGATACAACAATAAGCGGTGAGCGAGGGAATGCGGGACCACCGCTGGAAGAAACAACCGGAGCGGGGGGTTTGGGAGAGACCCTATACTTCGGCGCCATCGATTCCCGTGCGAGTGAAGCGCTTGGTGCGCCGAACAAAATGTGGTCGCCGCGTCGGACAGAGAGTCATCACCTAAATGTTTCTTCCACCGTGGTCCTGCCATACAAAGCTGGTCATAAACCATAGTCTCTTGATGTAAACAATTGAGTGAATTCAAAGGAACTAAAGACGAATGGGCCAATAAGCCTGACTAGAGGAGAAAACTACATTCAGAAGATCACAATTTTCTTTAAATATTAATAAAATGCATATAACAATCTCGAACCCAACTCGAAGTGATAATTATGTAGTGTGTAGTTTAAGACGGAAGTTATATTATACAAATATTATCCTCTACTGGACCAAGCGACATGGCGATTGCATCTTCAAGTCCTAACACATAGCGCCCCCTCGCGAGGAAAGCATGCCGTAGAAGTACCTGGGGTTTTAAATATTCACAGATTGCGTTCTCATCTTCCGTAGGAACGAATCGACCTCACTACGTTTAGGAAACACAAAATTCACGACTGAAATCTACTGCAGATAATAATGACAATTTGGTATGAGCAGGCTACATTTCTTTTTCAGCTTATATTACCCCATATCCTATTGTGTATGCCAGGCAGACCTTTCGGTGGTTGTTCCAGATGTATCTTAAACGATATTACCTATTTTAACACGCGTACTGTGCTTTGTGTTGATGACCATTTTGACGTCCAGATTTTCTTCCAAAGTAATCGTTCTCTTCATTAGGTTACCTTGTTATCTATACGCTTCTTGCAATTTGTAGTCGTATGTTATGCTCCTATTGGGAGCGTGCGCCACCTAAAGGGGGCACCCGCAGCGTCTTGGTCGCGCCCGTGCCTTACATCGGTCGTGTTTCTCGATCTCGCCCTGAGGTAAAGATTTCGTACCTTGACAATCGAAAATCTACCCACGTCCAGCATTCTTTGTGCGTGTTTTCACGTCATTTGACCCGCAGGAGTTGCTTGGAGCTTGAGATCAATCGTGTCCCCCGCAGTTGTAAGCCGCAACGAAGGCAACACAATGCCTTGTTGTTTTTTTTTACATGCGCTGGATTATGTTTTTACGAAGCGGTTGTGAGTTCGACCGTCCGGAAGTCACTAGGGGACCACATTCACAAGTGACAGTGATTTATAAAAACTACATGAGAAGTGTCTTAGAGCACAGCTCATAGGCGCCCGTTTCCGGCTTGAGCGGTGTCGCCGTCGGCGTAACCGCGAGTTGCATTATGGGACGTTTCCCATAATGACGTCACACGTGACGTCGCGAGTGACGTCACGAGGGTCACGAGTGATGTCACTTGTGACGTCACCACGCGTTGCACTATGGGTAAATTTCACCACTAAATTTAGCGGAAAACTTTTCCCGCTAAATTTAACGGAAAAATTTTCCCGCTAAATTTAGCGGAAAAATTCCCGGCTAAATTTAGCGGAAAACATTCCCCACTAATTTTAGCGGAGAAATTCCCCGCTAAGTTTAGCGGGGAATTTTTTTTGTCAATTTAAAGGAAAATTTATTGAAAATTTCACGCTAAATGGGAGGGGAGCAGGAGAGCAGGAGGAGAGGCTTCGGATAAGGAGGAGGGGCATAGCCTCCTCTCCGTACCTTTCCTTCCTCCTCCTCAAGAGCTGCGCTCAAATTCGGCGTTACAGGAGATTGTAAACGTGTTTCATTTTTCTGGTCCTCGTATTATCAGATTGTTCTTCGCTCGCTGGCAGACTGGGTTAAGGCCGACTGGGGCCCCGAACGTTTTTGTATAACGCTGTGCTCATGGAAGCTGACATTGAAAGGAAACTAAGGCTGGCTGCTATATATAATATCTACGACAGTCCGTCACTGGTCAGTGTCTTGTCGCACGCTTCCAATTATAATAAGCATTACCCCAGTATTGCACTGAAGACATCTTATTTTAGGCACAAGCAATAAATTTACGTCTAACCACGTATAGAGAAATTTATTTACACCAGAAAAAAAAAAACATTTAATAGTGATTGAATTTTATAAACAGAAATCAAGCTGACTCCTATAGGAAAGTAATAAACAAATTTGAAAAATGTCTTACAGAATGCTGAAAACCCAAATAAAGTACAAATTACTTGGCTGTACCGTATGTCGCCTACTCAACCTCTGAGTTCTGAATGGCTTACGCTGAATGTTCTTTGTCTGTCTAATATTTTCTAATAAAAACACCCGCTAAAGGGGACATCCCGCAAAAATCACACTGTTATGTACAAATTACATTCAACTACAGTGAATAAAGAGGGGGAAGTGTACAAAGAAAACAACGTGTTCATTGAACGCTGAGGAGCTGAATATGGTAGATGACAACCCAAAAGTCAGTCCTGAAGAGTAGTGAACGCTGAGGATTAGAGAAAAGCAGCCCATTTGGCCGAGCTACAATTCCGCCAGTGGCACATACCCGAGCTAGAGTTCGTAGCTTGTGGTTCCTCTCCTGCAAAATAGAAAAAAATACAACCATTATTAAGATTCAAAAACGGAAGATTACCAGTCATTCTCGTTTTATACGATGCGTTTAAGGTTAAATGTTCTGAAACATTTACGTTCCCATATTTATTCTCGATGCATCGAAAAAGGCGATTGCCTAAAACATAGGGAAAATAAACTAGGACACCGCCTTAAATGGGGACGGAAACGAAAATTGAAATATACGAATTTCGTTAGGAAATGGACCAAGCATGACGGATAATGACCGTAAATATTATTCGCCGTTGGTGTTTTGAACGACTGGCTATATTTTTCGGTCTGAACGGTGCACTCAAACAAGCGCTCGAAGAGAAGCGAACGGAGAGCGCGATGCGTCATGAGATATCCGGCGCAAACAAAAAACAAAAAAATTCCCCGCATTCGTGACGTAGCAAGGCTGGCGTGGTTATAAGTTTAGCCGTTGGTGGCGTTGTGGTGGCGTCAACGCGTTACAACCGAGCCGTTCGAAGTACCCGTGGGGTGGCGAGCGTTTTTCACGTGTGAGATCAGTCGTGCGCGTCGTGTTCGTGATGCCCATTCTCCCCCTAGAAGATTAGCCCGTCAATCAAAAAAACTGCTTCCCCCACCTCGTTCCCCCCTAAGCTGACAGTGCTGTGGAAGCTACGTGCTCGTTGGGCCCGCCACACTTTTGCACGTGATCACGTTCCCTCGCGCATGCCCACGCGCTATGTTTACAAACAAACCGTAGCGCCCCTAGTGGACGCCCCCGACGCCGCGCATGCGCATGGGGGTGTGGGCAAGAAGCTCGCCGTCGCCCATAAACAAACTATCGAAATGGGATGTTGTCGGCGTCGGTATGAGTCCCTGCGCTTTTTTTCGCGTTGGAATTGTTGATTCTACGTCTTCCTGGCAATGTCTGACTACTTGAGCGCCCTCAGCAAAATTAACGAGGCTCGTTACACCGCAAAACTTGGCGTGAACAGTGTAACTTGCGACGATTCATTCCACGTGGACGCCGCAGAATGGACGCTAAAGCCTCATTCACGTGCTGAGGTTCTGCTCGCTATTTTCAGTCATGACGTCGCTCGGGCTGCAAAAGCCTGAGGCGCAGCTGAGATGTCGACATCAATACTGAAACTCGCAAGCAGAATCGGACCGAGTGAATCAGGCATAACAAGTCGGTATGGCCACTGGTCACAATTATCAACATCTCCTTATATCTACTGTTTACACCGAGCCTACTTACCCGAAGCAATTTTCAAACTTAAACATCTTTTGAGGTCTGCACTTCTTATCGCAATTACTGGGTCCACGTTTGGTCTACGGGCCGCTGTCGTTTGAATGAGCAGACGACAGCTCGAACGATGGGGCGGCCATTTGAACGTGATGTCGCACTGAACGCAGTCCGCAGGTGGTCCGTGCAACTTGACGGTTTTCCCGCGTTCATGTTGGAACAGATCAATTAAATCTGACGACCACAAGTATCCGTGAATTCAGTCCAAAGTGCTTTCCGCCCAAGCAATCGTGGTCCGACGTCGTCTGTTTTTCCTTTTTAACGACCCCTGTTCACGTTCTCGGAGAAACCGAGAAGGCAGAAAACGCATGAAAACTGACCTTCCAACCTTTCCTGACTCGTTTGGTAATGCCCCAGTTGTGGCGTTTTGACGAGAAGACAGGTTCTCGTCCTGTTTCTTCCGAAGTAACACAGGAATGCACCAGGGAGCCTTCATGTGCGCTTTGCTAGGGTGATGCCACCCTTTGTAATACCACTCGCCGACAAACCAGCAGCCATTTTGGTTCTCGGCGATAATCTATGGGGCTTATAAACCTCCCGGAAACAAGCACCTTATCTCACAAGCTCGGAGCAGCGTTGTGGAACCCACGGAGGGAGGATTAGCATCTTCCCCCTCAGATGGGATTTCCGATGGACACAAAGGCCACTTTCCGGCACACGGGGAAACAATGAGAGGAACAAAATGGCGGTGGAAGAAGGTGTGGTAAAGGGAAACAGGCAGTTGGCATCACCCTAGGCGAAGCGCACATGAAGGCACCCTAGAATGCACGAGGCCCATGGCGGCTTCCGCCCACAGCCCCAGACCGGAAGCGCGCCCGACGCGCAACCACCGTGCCGTGACGTAACAGAGATGAGTTCGTGTAGACTTGAACGACACGAGTGAGGATGAAGACACCGACACCGCCCTCTCTGTATTCAATTCGGAAAGGGGATTTGGAAGTACGCTCCACTTAAAGGGGCCATGACAAAAATTTTGGGCTGGGATAAATGAATTTAGACTAGGATTTTACTCATAGCATATCGTTTAATGGGCCAAAAGAAAGAACGGAAAAAGTAAAAAGCCGGATTTTCGATATAAAAATTTGAAAACACAGCAAATTATTTCGTACCTCCTTCCCTTCGTAAGTTCTCTGCCTTTTCACTGTGATGCATCCGCGGTACCCAAAGCGAGTCACCGGCCGAAAAGCACGTCACAAGACAGCGAACCTCGCTTATTCTCTTCACCCCTAAGCTGACAGTGCGATGGAAGCTGTGTGATTGCCGGACCAATCAGCCGCCTCCTTTTACCACGTGGCACGTGGAACGTGATCACGTGGCGAAAGTGTGGCTGGCCCAACGAGCACGTAGCTTCCACAGCACTGTCAGCTTAGCGGTGACCGGGGTGGGGAAGCAACTGTTGTCCAAGTTTTGAGCGACGGGCTAATCTTCTAGGGGTAGAATGGCGGTGTCCGGTTTCACAAACGAGGGTCCGAGCAAGAGGAGATCCCTCCTTTCCGTCTTCTTGAACTGCTTGGTACAATGCGTGATTTGTGAGTTGATGAAGGAAGCTAAGAAGGAAAAAGTTGACAAATCGTTTCATGACCGCTTTAAACAATTGAGCGTAATTTCAAAGAGCGGCGCTGCCCCGATGTTTAGTGCGGCTACGGAACCGTTCCTGCTGCGTCACGACCCACGTAGCGAGATTCCCAACGTTGCTAGATTACCTCCCAACTAACACAGGCATCCACAGGAGCACATCGGAAGATCGTTTAATTAGCCTTAAATTCAGTTTTCTCCTTCCTTTCAACGGAAGACTGGTGCTTTTGAGGTTATGCTGCAACATGCAACACATTTAAGCTAGAAAATGAGTGCTGAAATTTCGTTTCCGTACCCCTTTAAAGATTGTTACTTTGCAATGATACTTCTGTGAACTTAGCTCGTCATAAACCATAGGCTATTTATGTAAACAATCGCGTGAACGAACGAAGGACGAATGGGTCGATAAGCCTGACAAGAGGCGAAAACTATATTCAGAAGATCACAATATTGTGTGCAAAAATTAATAAAATACATATAATAATCTCGAACGAATAATATATATTATAATCAAGACAAAATAATTACCGCCCAGAAATTACTGATTTATACGTGTGCTCTAGGGACCAAATAAGTCACTCCAGTGGTAACGCTACAGAAATCACACCGTTAGAAAGATTCTCAGAAGTTTGATTAACAGAGCCGTGCAACGATACTGGGCTGAAGTTTTCTCATCTTAAAATTCCTTACTGGCACTAGCTGGACCCAGTATTCTCGCAGGCAGCACCACTGACCAGAAAACTTCACTATCGAGATGCAATGTTAAGGATAAGAGCAGTCTTACTCTTTCAGTGTCTCCTTCGCCAAACTTGATGACGTAGTCATCAGGTAGCACCGTTGGCGTGTGGCACGCATGTTGGCGTTAGCGAAAGTGTCAGTTTTCTAAGCGCAGTCTTCATTCCTTTCAGTTTATTTTACGCCGTATCCGATTGTTTGTACCACCCTATGCATAGCCGAAACGTTTCATATAGGTGAGCACAGATGTTTCCTAAGACGACTACACATCTGAACAAGTGTATCATCCTTTCCTTTGGTAACTTCTTTCAGTTCGAGATTAGCTTCCAAGGTAACCATTACTTTTTTTAGGTTACTTTAATGTGTAGTTATTATGGCAATTTGCCGTTTCATTTTATGGTCCTGCTTTTTAATCAAGTACGATATATTGCCGCTTGCGCAAGTAGCCAAGGAGGCAGCGCGCTCGTGGCCTAACGGTTATCGCGCGTGCCTCCCGCGCAGAAAGCCAGGGTTCGATTCTTGGCCGCGAAGACGCATTTTTGTTAACTCTAATGCAATGTTCTGGTAAATTCGAGAACCGTGTTCCTGATTCGAGGTTAGAATTTAGAATGTTTGACACGCCGAACCTTCTACGCCGATTGTTCCAGAAGCCCACGCGTGTACGAAAGTAGCTCCGCGTGGCAAGCCGGAGTCAGTTTCGCCCCAGCGTTTGACTCTGCTGTCACGCCGACTTCGACGCCCGCGACGCTCTGCTTTCTTTTGTTCCCTTTTTTATTTTTGGGCACAAGTTCGCCCCATTAAACGTTTAGTTTCTTCAGTTATTATCGCCTCATCACTTGTCATTCGTGACATTTTGGTGGAGGTGCGGGGCAACGCTTTTTATGCCCGTGAAGCGTACACCTACAAAGATATCCCGGCCAAGTGAATTGCTCAGCCCCGGATGGCTACCCTTCGCAGAAAACACCGACACCCGATCAAGTCGCCGCAACCCAGGCCTACCCCCGGAACTCGGACCCCTGCCACAAAAACCAAGGAAGAAGACCACGACGATGACCACTCCACCCGTCGTTGTCCTACCCGTCGCTGCCCGCACGCCCACGTCCTTCCATGGTGAGCCTTATGAAGACATCAAAGACTGGCTACAGCAGTACGAGCGAGTGGCCCAGCACAACCGATGGACGCACGAACAGCGCCTGCAGAATCTTTACTTCGCGCTCGAAGGGACGACCAGGCACTGGTTCGAGAATCGCGAGACTTCCTTGATCTCGTGGACATTCTGCAAGGATGCGCTGAGATGAACATTCACCATCCAATATCGACGGGAGAGGGCCAAGGACCTTCCTTGAATGAGGACCCAGGGCACAAACGAGACTATCACTAGTTTCGTCGAGGATGTCCTGCGCTTGGTCGCTCGCGCCGACCCTCAAGCCACCGACGAAAAGAAGCTGCGGACCCTGATGCGAGGTGTAAAAGATGACATCTTCGGTGGTCTTGTTCGCAACCCCCCATCCACCGTCAAAGATTTCGTCACGGCGGCCACGAACATGGAAAGTGCCCTCCACGCGAGAGCAAACCACTACCATCGGCACTCGAGCGTCGCTGCTGCTTCTGCATCGGGCTACGACATCAGCCCTAGCATCCCCGGCCTTCGCGACATCATCCGCGACGTCATAAAGGAGGAGCTTAAGAAGCGTTCGCCGACAGCCGAGCTCCCGGCCTCAATCTCCATCACCGAGGTCGTCCGAGAAGAGGTTCAGCGAGCCTTCCAGCCAGAAGCTCCCGTCACCGTGGACGCATTTGAAGAGCCGACGCTGACCTACGCCGCCATGGCCCGACGACCGCCGCAAGCTAACCGCCAGGTTACGGCACCACCCCGACGAGACCCTCCGATGCCGCAGTGTCCTCGACGCCAGGAAGGAGAAGTGCAGTACGTCCGCCCGGAGCGACCCTCGCCGAGGAAGACCGACGTGTGGAGGACGGCCGATCGACGGCCGTCGTGCTACCACTGCAGGGAAGCCGACCACATCTACCGCCGTTGCCCCTACCGGAAAATGGGGCTGCGCGGCTTCCACCCGAACGACCCATGCCCACGCTACGGTGAGCGACCACAGGAAATAGAAGAGTACCTTCGGCTATCCCAGCCTCCCCCGCCTCCACCAAGCCGTGGGTCCCGGTCGCCTTCACCACGACGTCCAGCTTCGCCGATGCACTGACCCCGTCGCGAGAGCCTGTCGCCCTTGTCCCGCCGGGAAAACTAAGCGCGGCAACTCCCGGAGGTGAAGTTGCCGTGGACGGACGACGTAAAGAGCCTCCACGGACGCCTGACAACGACTCTCCGGCAAAAGTGCCCAACAACTTAAACGTTGTTATCGACGGCCACGACGCATCGGCACTCGTTGACACCGGAGCAGACTATTCAGTATTGAGTGGGAGGCTCTCTCACCGCCTTCGAAAAGTCACGACGCCGTGGGATGGAGCGCAGATACGAACCGCCAGAGGACACCTCATCACGCCCGTCGGAAGGTGCACCGCTCGCGCAAAATTCACGGCGAGACGTGTCCTGCGAAATTCGTCATTCTACAAGACTGTTCCAGAGACGTCATTCTCGGCTTGAACTTTTGTGTAAATACGGCACCGTTATCGACCTTGGAGAAAACAGATTGATGCTGCGGACACCTTTTCCGCCTTCAGAGAAACTCCAAACTGCGTCAGCCGCCGTCCGTGTCGCTGCCGACCACGTGAATCTGCCGCCGCGATCAAGTGTTCTCGTACCCGTCGTGACCAATGCAGCTACCCGCGGCGAAGTTCTTCTGGAAGGTAACCTTCAATTGCTCCTGGGAAGAGGAATAGGCGTCGCAAGAGGAGTAGCTCAACTTCAAGATGGGCGCACCGTGGTCCTCGTGACGAATTTCCGACAAAAAACGCAACACCTCACTAAAGGTGCAGCTGTGGGCCATGTCAAGGAACTCCCAAAACTCCGCCGAAGTCGCCGCGATTGCTGGAGAATCATCGCCGCCTCAGCAAGACTTCACGTCGTCAGCGCAGCTCGGCATTGACCCCAAGCTTCCGGCCCTAAAACGACAGCAGCTGAGTGACAGGGGCGGATCCAGAACTCGGTTCTGGGGGGGGGGGGGGGGCGGAAAATTTGTAAGGATACTTTTCTCCCATTTTTTCGTGTGCACCGGGGGGTCCACCCATGTCAAATTGTCCTCCGAGAAGGGGGGAGGCGGGGTCGACTTTGTTTGTGGGGGGGGGGGGGGGGGGCGGTCGCCCCCGTCGCCCCCCCCCCTCCTTTGGATCCGCCCCTGCGTGAGTGACCTCCTCGCCGAATACAGCGACTGCTTTGCGACGTCGTCAAAGGTGCGCCAAACAACCGTTGCGAAGCATCGCATTGTTACCGAGGACGACGCGCTTCCTGTGCATCGATCGCCATACCGAGTCTCAGTAAAAGAAAGGGAGGTCATAGAGGAGCAAGTGCAAGAAATGCTGAACGACGACATAATCTAGCCTTCCAGCAGTCCATGGGCCGCTCCGGTCGTACTGGTTAAGAAGAAGGGCGGAACGCTTAGGTTTTGCGTGGACTCCCGACAGCTGAACGCGGTGACGAAGGAAGACGTCTACCCACTCTCCCGCATAGACGACACGCTAGACCGACTGCGCCACTCTCGATATTTTTCATCGGTGGACCTGAAGAGCGGCTACTGGCAGATCGAAGTCGACGAACGGGACCGAGAAAAGACAGCTTTCTTCACGCCAGACGGACTGTACGAGTTCAAGGTGATGCCTTTTGAACTATGCACGGCGCCAGCAACTTTCCATCGTGTCATGGACACCGTACTGGCTGGGCTGAAATGGAAGAGCTGTCTCGTCTACCTTGACGACGTCGTAGTGTTTTTAAGCGACTTCGACGGACACTTTCGACGACTCCGAGCTGTTCTCCAGGCCATACAGACCGCCGGGCTCACCCTTAAGCCATCGAAGTGTCGGTTCACCAATGAAGACCTGAAGTTTTTAGAACACGTGGTTAGCAATTATGGCGTTCCCCAGACCCAGAGAAGACTCATGCCGTCGCGGCACAAGAAGGCCGTGCAAAGATTCCTGGGACTATGTGCGTACTATTGGCGCTTCGTTCGAGATTTCGCAAGGATTTCTGCACCACTCACAAACCTCACGAAGGACGCCGAGAAGTTCGAATGGGCCGAAGAGCAGCAGCAGGCATTCGATGAGTTGAATTGACGACTCCAGACTCCTCCTGTTCTTGGACATTTCGATCAGGATGCGGAAACCGAGCTTCACACGGACGCAAGTAACGCAGGACTTGGTGCGGTACTGGTTCAACTACAAGAAGGCACCGAGCGAGTCATTGCCTACGCAAGTCGGACACTATCCAAGGCGGAGAAAACTTACTCCACGACTGAGAAAGAATGCCTTGCGGTCGTCTGGGCAATCACAAAGTTTCGTCCGTACGTGTACGAGAGCCCGTTCCGCGTAGTTACGGACCACCATTCGCTCTGCTGGCTTGCCCACCTCAAGGAC
Source organism: Ixodes persulcatus (assembly GCA_013358835.2). Lineage (NCBI taxonomy): Eukaryota > Metazoa > Arthropoda > Arachnida > Ixodida > Ixodidae > Ixodes > Ixodes persulcatus. The sequence goes on along the minus strand of JABSTQ010010360.1, from coordinate 126,782 downwards.
CCGTCAGGACGCTTCGCTCGATGGAGTCTCCGACTACAAGAGATCAACATGACTGTGGTCTACAAATCAGGCCGCAAGCATAGCAACGCCGACTGCCTGTCTCGAGCACCCGTCGAAACACCTTCCGCCAGCAGCAACAACGATGAAGACGAGTGCTTCCTAGGCGCAGTGAACACCGACGACATGGCACGACGTCCACGAGACGATCCTGAGCTGCGCGCACTAATAGAGCACCTGGAAGGGCGCGGGAGTACCATGCCACGTGTTTTAATTAATTCTCACGAGCCCTGTCGACCTTAGTCATGCGACAAGGTGTACTCTACAAAGAGAATTTCAGGGACAACAACTTGTCGTGGCTGCTGGTAATCCCGACTGACCTTCGAGAGGAGATCTTCCAAGCCTACCACGACGACCTTGGTTACAGCCAGACACTGGCCCGTATTCGTGATAAGTATTACTGGTACAAGCTCCCCAAGACCGTCCACCTATTTACACGATCATGCCACGAGTGCCAGCGACGCAAGAAACCTCCGACGAGGCCGGCCGGACTCCTGCAGCCAATTTCTCCTCCAACTGCACCCTTCCAGCAGATCGGAATGGATCTACTTGGCCCTTTTCCGCCGTCGACTTCGGGGAACCGCTGGATCATCGTTGCCACAGATTATCTCACGCGGTACGCCGAAACGAAAGCCCTTCCTTCAGGGACTGCTGTGGAAGTTGCCAAGTTTTTCATCGAGTCCATCATCCTACGGCATGGCGCTGCAGAAGTTCTGATTACAGATCACAGATCACCGTTCATGGCACAGCTGGCCCAAGAGATCCTCCGACTCAGTCACACCAGCCATCGTCGTACAACTGCTTACCACCCGCAGACCAACGGGCTGACGGAGCGACTCAACAAGACACTCGCCGACATGATCTCTATGTACGTTGACGTAGAGCACAAGACGTGGGACGAGGTGTTGCCCTACATCACGTTCACCTACAATACGGCGGTTCAAGAGACCACTGGATTCACACCCTTCCAGCTGGTACATGGTCGCAATGTAACGACCATGCTGGACGCGATGCTGCCCCGTGAGCCAGCTGACAGTGAGAGCGACGACGCCCAGGTGGTTGCTGAACGGGCCGAAGAAGTCCGCCAGCTCGTCCGACTCCTGATTCAAGACCAGCAACGCATCCACGCGGGCCGCTACAACCTTCGTCGCAGGGACGTCCACTTCCAGCCCGGAGACAGGGTGTGGGTGTGGACGCCCATCCGTCACCGCGGCTTCAGTGAGAAATCGCTGAAACGATACATTGAACCGTACAAGGTACTTCGTCGCCTCAGGGAGCAGAACTACGAGGTGATGCCCGACGGAGCAAGAGCATCGCGCCGCCCACCACGACCTCAAGTCGTCCACGTCGTTCGTCTAAAGCCGTACTACGCTCGATAGGACTGTGGACCTTATGTGTGCCAAAAGACTTGTTAGTTCGCCGTTTCTTCTTATGTGCTTTGTTTTGTTTTGCGTTGCATCGGGGCGATGCACTTTTTAAAGGGGGGAGTAATGCCGCGCGCGCAGGGGGCCAAGGAGGCAGCGCGCTCGTGGCGTAGCGGTTATCGCGCGTGCCTTCCGCGCAGAAAGCCAGGGTTCGATTCCTGGCAGCGAAGACGCATTTTTGTTGACTCTAACGTTATGTTCTGGTAAATTCGAGAGCCGTGTTGCTGATTCCAGGTTAGAATGTCCGACACGCCAAACCTTCTACGCCGATTTTTCCAGAAGCCCACGCGTGTACAAAAGGAGATCCGCGTGGCATGCCGGAGTCGGTTTCGCCCCAGCGTTCGACTCTTCTGTCACGCCGACTTCGACGCCCGCGACGCTTTGTTTTCTTCTGTTCCTTTTTTCTTATTTTTGGGCACAAGTTCGCCCCATTAAATGTTTAGTTTCTTCAGTTATGACCGCCTCATCACTTGTCATTCGTGACAATATGTAGTGCAGTGAAGACTCTTCTTATTTTAGGTAGGGTTTAAATGAAGACTACATAAGCAAATGATCTTACGGCTAACCGTGAAAAAGAAGAAGCTCTCTGCACCAAGAAAAACAATGATTGCAATTAAATTCTATAAATGGAAATAAATTTAACTCCGAAGAAAAGGTAAGAAACAAATTGCCAATTTTTTTTAGAGATTTCTGAATAAGGTACAGTCAACTTGGTTCACATGTCTATCGCAAAGTATGCTCCTGAGTTCTGAATAACTTAAGTTAAACGTCTTTGTCTCCTTTTTTTTGTAGTAGAAGCTTTTTCAAAAGCAGACTTTTCGTATAAGGAAACATATATACTGACGAAGAAGGACCACCCTCCGAAACGAACCATGTATTTCACATGTAATTTAACTTTCCGATTTCGTCTGTTTCCGGTGTGCTTCTACTTATATATACTGCATATATATATATAATATCTCGAGTCATCGTTCACCCCCTGCCGCCTGAACTTCATAAAAAGTGGGGTGGGCCATGACTCGGTGGGTAAACAAAAAAGCTTAGAAAAGCTAAAACAAACGCCAATTGTTTTGTACATATCTAGCGCGGCAGCTTAACATATACATTAAGCTCAAAAATCTAATTAGATTTATCGTTTCATGCAAGAAATGCTTATGAAAGAACGTTTTACTATTTCAAAGGTCTTTGCTTGCATACGCGCGATGAAAACCGCCGATCGGCATACAGCGCGAACGTTTGGTCTCTGAAACCAGGTTTCTTACACCGCTATGTTCTCTTCGTAAGTAGAAAAAACGAGTCAACAAGAAATTAGAAAAACCAACCAGGTCTAACGAGAGAGCAAGCGAGCGACTGGGCAAAGGAAGCGACGAAGAGCGATGCTCAGGAGCGGGAAAGCCGGCGAGCGCGTTGGAAAATATTTTGGCGTCGGGCCAAGTTGGGCGCCTTGTCAATCACAACTTTCTTGTTTGGTGCATATACATATGTGTGCGTCCGAGCGAGACGTGCTATCAACGCCGGTCGAGGTGACGTTGCTGCGTGGCGTGGATGGCACCACGGACACGTAGCTCGAAATGGGACGCTCTACAAACGTCCGTGTGTGGTGCTCCAGCAAAATCTTCATTTACCCGTTGGCTTCGTCTCAAACACTCCAGAACCTTACCAACCGCGGTTGCAACGTTCCGGGAGAAGAAGCAGGTTCGAGGTGACCTTATTTCGGTGAACACGGGTGTTGCCCTTGCACCTTGCACTCCGCGGTTGCATTCCATGGGATATGGGGCTTTCGCTGTCCTCGCGATCTATGAATGCGTTATTGCCTGTATTATCTTTCCAACTTTTTTCTTTATGTCCGAAGAACCTTTTTTGTAAGTAAAACGAAGTTTCATTTTGTTATCTCCATCATTTTTCTTTCGCACGCACGTACTCCGACTTCGGGGTCACGAAAATCGAGGAGGATATGCGTAAACAAAGTGAGGTAATTTTCCGTCCTTCGTTTTACTCTGTCAGGGACGTCCCCCAACCGCAAGGTCCGCAGCCGCGTCATTCGGGTAAGATGAATGTTCGCAGATCTCAGACTCCGCGTTGGGGTATTTCTAGGGGGGGGGTGGGGGACGATCACTCGGTGTTTTTTTTTAAGGCGAAAGCTTTACTTGTTCCATTGAGCGAAAAATCGGAGTAAATGGCCATAAAAATCCGACTGAGCGGTACGCGCCGCTCAAACGTATGCTCAAGGACGACGCCGTCCTTGGCGTCGTCCTTGAGGTCGTCCAAGAAGTCGCCCTAGAGCTCTAGGACTTCCTCACATGTCTTATTACGTGAAAAACAAGCGGCGGCGGCGTTGCGCCCGAAAGATAGCCATAAAAATACGTCATCAAGCGCCATCAGAGCGATGTCATCGAGCATCATCATACGTAATTAGTGTGATGTCCCCACCGGAGCGCCGTGTGCAAAAGGTGCGCTTCTGGCTTCATCTAAGCTCGTTGTGTGCTTCGTGCGATGGACTGTAAGGTGACCGCGTTTACATCGACGGCCTCAACATCGGCAGCAGCGTCTACATCTACGGCGGCTTCCGCAGGCAAACGTGGCCGCCCATGCAAATACGCCACAGTCTCCTCCTCTAGGCGTCGTTCTTGACGTCATCCTAGACGTTGTCCTCTGGGCATCGCTCTTGACGGCATCCTAGATGTCGTCCTCTAGTCATCGTTCTTGACGTCGTTTTTAAGGTCGTCCTGGGGGTCGTCCTACAAGTCGTCCTAGACGTCGTTCTTGACGTCGTTCTCGACATCATCCTACACGTCGTCCTCGACGTCGTTCTTGAGGCTGTCAGAGAGGTCGTCATAGACGCCGTCCTTCACGTCGTCCTCGACGTCGTCCTAGAGGTCGTCCTAGACGCCGTCCTTGGCGTCGATATCTATGAAGTTGCAATAAGATGAGCTGGCGGGTTAGTTGGTTGTCCATCATGAATAAAATAGCGCAAAACAACAAGGAAGGAAGGACGAGGTAGACAGGAAGGGCGCCCTTCCTGTCTACCTCGTTCTTCCTTCCTTGTTGTTTTGCGCTATTTTATCTATGAAGTTGTCCTCGACGTTGTCCCATACGTCGTCCTAAACTTTCATAGGTGAAGAAACACAACTCGAAAACATTTCTCCCGTGGGATTAGAATGCTTTCGCCTTCCTACATGTAGGCAGTCTTAAGTGTACTCGTATATCTTTGTTTAAGTCTTGGGTCATTATTTACCCATGTTGGAGGGCGATGACTCGGGGTATTACGGTATCTATGTATATATCCTCCTGACGAATCCGAGTCTCTCGGAGAAGCTGTCGATTAAACGTTTGCTGATTGTTGCTTCTCACGTGAATATTTCACTTCGTTATATACAGGGTGTTTCACGAAAGGTGGGCAAATTCGATATTGCGAAAACTACGCTTCGCAACAAAACGTTTCGGTCCTGGGCCAGGGGCCTATTTAGGAAAATTATATAAAGTCCGGTATAATTAGATTGTTAATTTGTTTTGTGTAATTAACTTTTTTTTTTAATACTGTGTTTAAGGGCACGGTTTCAATTTGAAAACTACTCAGCATCATCGAAAAATACTAAATCAACAAACTGTAGAACGACAGAAAGCACGCGCAGCATTTTACGGTTTTCTCAAAAACCGCACAAATTCGACAGGTTTTTAAGTTTCGGTTTGCTCCCGGAGCGCATCTCGGCCCCGACGGCGCCGCGCCCCGTGAAGAAATAGTACAACCAGCCTCTGCTGCGCTGTCCTCGCGCGACGCAGCAGATGTTGGTGGCACTATTTCTCCACGGAGCGCGGTGCCTTCGGGGCCGAGGTGCGCTCCGATAGCAAACCGAAACTTAAAAACCCGTCGAATTTGTGCGGTTTTTGAGAAAGCCGTAAAATGCTGCGCGTGCTTTCTATCGTTCTGCAATTTGTTGATTTAGTATTTTTTGATGATGCTGAGCAATTTTCTAATTGAAACCGCGCCCTTAAATTTAGTATTAAAAAGTTAATTACGCAAAAATAATTAACAATCTAATTATCTCGGACTTTAATATTTTCCTAAAAAGGCCCCGGGCCCAGGAGCAAAACGACACAAGCATTTTTTTTTTTTTCGACGCGTAGTTTTCGCTTAATCGAATTCGTACAGCTTTCGTGAAACACCCGGCGCCATTTCAAGGCTGCCGAATTCTCCGTAGCACCATCTATTTTCTTCTTCTTGAAACACCCTATATATATATGGGTGGTTTCATCTCAAATCGTGCAGGCAAAAAGGGTCGAATTTTTAATTTCGCTGAAAAAAATATATGTTATGGCGTCGTCTCTAAAAACGCAGTAGCCACAAATTGCAAGTCCTTCAGATTTTTTGTTCTCGACTTACGAATTTTAAAAGAGGCCGCGGCGGAAAGCAGTGTTTTTCACATCCGTCGTGGGTCGGATGTTTCGCTCGATCTCCCGTCGTGGATTTTCAGTCCACATTATATTAACTTTTTTTAAGCACTCTGTGGGCACAGGTAAAACGCTATAAAACCATGAAATAATTTTAGGCGTTTTGCTTTTTTTCTGCAAAAATGTCAAAAACGCCCCCTCGGTCAATTGTTGACGAACTTTGACAATTAAATACTGGCGATCTACTTGGGTTACATCAATATTTTTTATGTCTATGGAGAGCCCAAAACACGTTCTTTATAGATATTATAAAATCATTTAGCTGTATTAACTATCCTTTGAGGGACGTTTACGTTAATGTTATGAGAAAACCAAAAAGTAACTATTTTAAGATCGATTTTCGCAAAAAACCCATTTTTTATTTTTTTATTTTTTGTTAAAATGTAGATATGATAGTTGTCTACTCGAAAAGCAAGTCGAGAAAGTGTATATTTTGTTTGTATGTTCTATATTTAAGCCTCAATATCGGAAAAAGCCGTCTTCGTTTTGCAAGATCTAAGTCAGACAAAAAAAGACGTGCGCTTCTATGAATTGTAAAAACGTTTTCTTGAATTTTCGTCTGCGTTTTGTAATCACTTATAAACGCATTTTGTGGTATTGAATAGTTATTTATGTTTTGAAAAGAGCGGGAAACCACGAGAAACATATCTAATCAAATCAGCAGGCCTAGTAGACCTTCAATATCGAAGAGGCACAGACGTTGTATTTTTTCGATTTATAAAACTTTCACTGTAAACTACCATGACTAGCTATTAGCTGTCATATTACTAAGACATAAAAAAATCACCACATCATTGATCTATTATATACCATTCTTTCCGAAACCAAACGCTAGGGTTTGTTCACCGCACATCGCACAGATCACCAGGGAATGGCCTTTCACTTCCGTAATACACAAAAGTGATGACACAAAAACGATCCGAAACACACGGAGAGATTGTCACGGAGAAGGGTAGGGAATAAAAATAAATAAATAAGAATAAAATTACCCAACTCCGATCTTAACGAAAATTGCGGTAAAAAAATAAAAGATTTAGGTTCGAGCGGTGGCAAGGCGATAGGTCCACGCCTGGTGGAGAGTCAGACAAAGAAGTTAACGACACGTAAAGGAAAAAAAAATTAATTAAGACAGAAAAACTCAGCCGCACTCGGCAAGAATAAAAACCAATTCCTCCGGGCATTCCCTAAACGGGAATGCCCGGGAATGCCCGCTACGCCATGAAGAAATAAACCAAACAAGTAAACAATGCTAACAAACAGTTAGTAACGAAACAAAAAAAAAAAAGTTCAGCAGAACCGCACCCGAGAAACAAAGTTCAGCGGAGTGAAGAAACACTCACGAAATAAAATAAAAAAAAGTCTTAACTGACCGACGCCGAGTACAGTCCCACGACACTGAAGCCTGGCAGGATGATGGCGTCCAGATGATGCTCGAATCTATTCTTCACTCTGTTCCGCACATTCGTCGGGGCTGTGCGGAACAAAATCAAGAATAGTTTCAAGCAGCGGTGCGCCAGAAGGTAACCGAGACGTAACATGCCTCGAGCTTCATATCGTGAGAGGAGCTTTCGAGGTAGTTACTGCATGCAGTTACTCAAACTTTTTCTTTCCCCTTCCCTTTTTCAAAAAAACACGTCAGCCGGCGCTAACGTTTCATCTCGGGAGAAGACCACTCTTCACAAACGGTTATAGTTGACAAGGAGGCTGACTTCGACCCAACTAGTCTCCGGGCAGAATAGACACAAGTATATTTACCAACACGCTCGTTTTTGATGCTAGTCTCCGGGCTTTGCTGTTTACAAAAGAGATAACCCTTCGGTGCTATCGGATTTCCGCGGAGGGAGATAGAGTACATAAAATTGAAAGAATAAAACACGGAGGACAAGCACAGGACAACCACTTTGCAGAGCACGGCCATTTCTAGGATAGGGCGTTCGAAGCTTGGGCAAATACGCGGTATCGTTTCACGCGTGCACGGATGGCTGGTTTCAACATTTTCCCACATCCCTAACGAAACCGGCCCATCTTCGTATGCGTGCCCGCGCCGCCAGTTTTAGCTCGCACGCGGCGTTGTTTTGGCAGGCAGAACTGTTGTTGACCGTCGATATTGTAAGGCCGTGGTGTTCTCATGCTCCCAGGCAACAGTTCCTTTGCTTTCCCTTCTGCAATACTCCGACTGACTGACTCCTCCTGGGTGGCCGTCAATGTTCGCCGCGTCAACGACACATTCGTACCATTTCACTCGTCGTGACACAGGGTGCGCTGCTCGCTTTACTGTCACGGGCCGTCCTATCTAACACAACGAGCGCGAAAGGTCGTGGCCATCTGCTGGTTCCGAAAGGGCGGGACGTTAATATAGACCAATGAAGGCCCCGAATCAATACGACGTCTGCCGATTTCTATACATTAAAAATTTACGACGCCTGCTGGTCTGTTAAGAGTGTCGCTTTCTCTTTTGAACTGCTCCAATGTAGCTTGCCGCCTATAATAAAATTTAAATGATCAATAAATATAACAGGGTGGAACTACTGTATTTAATTTTTACGTGGGAGCTTTAAAAAAAATGTAAAAATATTTCAAAGTTTGTGAAGACGCGCAATTCGCAAGTCCCTTTCAAGCCGTAAAAACACGTTTTTGAACGATATTGATGCTTAAATATAGAACATACAAACAAAATATACACTTTCTCGACTTGCTTTTCGAGTAGACAACTATCATATCTACATTTTAACAAAAAATAAAAAAAATAAAAAATGGGTTTTTTGAGAAAATGATCTTAAAATTGGTACTTTTTGGTTTTCGCATAACATTAACGTAAACGTCCCGCTAAGGATATTTAATACAGCTAAATCATTTTATAATATCTATAAAGAGCGTGGTTGGGGCTCTCCATAGACATAAAAAATATTGATGTAACCCAAGTAGATCGCCAGTATTTAATTGTCAAAGTTCGTCAACAATTGACCGAGGGGGCGTTTTTGACATTTTTGCAGAAAAAAAGCAAAACGCCTAAAATTATTTCATGGTATTATAGCGTTTTACCTGTGCCCACAGAGTGCTTAAAAAAAGTTAATATAATGTGGACTGAAAATCCACGACGGGAGATCGAGCGAAACATCCGACCCACGACGGATGTGAAAAACACTGCTTTCCGCCGCGGCCTCTTTTAAAATTCGTAAGTCGAGAACAAAAAATCCGACGGACTTGCGGTTTGTGGCTACTGCGTTTTTAGAGACGACGCCATAACATATATTTTTTTCAGCGAAATTAAAAATTCGACCCTTTTTGCCTGCACGATTTGAGATGAAACCACCCATATATATATATATATATATATATATATAGAGAGAGAGAGAGAGAGAGAGAGAGAGAGAGAGAGAGAGAGAGAGAGAGAGCTGTCCTGGAGCTACGCAGCCACTTTGGTTCAAGCGGACTATCGCCGCTTGAACAAGCTCAAAAAATACGCCTATCCCTTACCGCGTATCGATGACACGCTGGACACTTTATAAGGTGCAGAATATTTCTCATCGCTTGACTTAAAAACTGGTTACTGGAAGATCCTCATAAAATAAAAGACGAGAAGTAAAAAACGGCATTCATAACTGCGGACTGTTCTTTTTCAATTCAATGCAATGCCATCTGGGTTGTGCAACGCTCCCGCCAAATTTGAGCGTATGATCGATAATGTACTCTGGGGAATCAAGTGGTGTAGCTTCTTGAACGTGGGGGCCATCTCGGAGTGTTCCTTGCTGTTATTTCTTGCTGTACTACCTTGGTGGTCCCGATCGTTGCTTACCCGCCAGATTGTGCAATTCCGGCTCTAACTTCATATCTGAAGACTTCATGAGCTTGGCACTTGTCTCACGGCCTCCGCCGCCAGCACGATGTTCTCCGTTTCCTGCACTGTCAACTGGGACCTAGTAAGTAATGCCTTCTGAACGTCAACATTTCGAATTCCACACACTATCTTGCCTCGCAGCATGCGGTCTAACATGTCCCCGAAGTTGCATTTATCAGTCATCTGCCGAAGTTCCACAATAAGCTGCTGAGATGACTCATACTCGTTCTGAGCCTTCGTGAAACATATGTAGCATTCAGCTATCTCGTTCGGTCTCTGCGCGTAAAATTCTTTGAGGATTTCAAACGCTTGAGCGTAGGTTAACACTTTAACCTTCCTTGGCGCGCAACGCCCATTCAAGACGTCGATTGCTCTTGAGCCCAGTGTCGAAACGAGAAGCGCTCTCTTGTTTAGATTGTCCACGATGCCTTTTTTCTCGAAGTAGGACTCAATGTGAATAATGTACAAAGTCCATTTATCTTTCGTGTCGTCGAACTGTAGTACTTGGTTCGTAATCGCGGCAGACTTAGAGTTGCGTCCGTTGACTACAGAGGCGTGTTGGGAACTCGCCGCCATTGCTAGACATTACTCAAGACGTTGCTGAAGTTCTTTAATCTATTTATAACTATTTACAACGAGGTAAGTTCATTGTGCCGACTAGGGCAATTAAATGAGCTGCGCTCAGAGTATCGTCATTCCGTTCCCCGACATTGTTGTGGGCGCCGCCATTTTGGTTCGTATGCAGAGCAGACGCAACTGCCGATCGTCACGATTCAAAAGTGCGACCTCCTCAGCATTAGATTCGGTGTTAGGAGGGACATGTAATATTGCTTTGCTCTATCGCAAACTGTTTAAACATTTTTGGAGGGCGGAAAAACGTTTTCTGTGATTATAATTCAATTAAATGCAAAGGTGCAAGCGAGCTGGACAAGAATGATGAAACTAATCCCTGGAAAATGGGAACAAGAGGGTTTTCGGTCGCGCACCAGTCATCTAGCTCCCTCTTGTTCCCCTTCTCCAGGGATTATTTTCATCATTCTTGTCCAGCTCGCTTGCACCTTTGCATTTAATTGCATTATAATCATAACCTTAAATTGCAAACTTCACCCTTGTTGATGTTAGACTGGTGGCAGCTGATAAAACCCGTTTGCTCTACTGACGTCTAACCCCTGGTTAGCTCAGTTGGTAGAGCGCTCCACCTGTAATGGAGAGGTCCCGGGTTCGATACCCAGACCAGGCCGATTGTTTCGGTCGCGCACCAGTCATCTAGCTGTGTTTGGAGATATGTGTTTGTCCTTTGTCCCTCTTGTTCCCCTTCTCCAGGGATTATTTTCATCACGTTTTCTGTGATTTTAGATAAAGCTTCAGATAACTGGCAACCATGACTTTAAGACAGAATATGGCCAAGTGTCGTTATTAATTGGGGTTCTGTGGATATTTATACAGCGTTTAGTTGGTCAGCCATTTCAAAGCTGCGACGAGTCACTCGCTGTAGATAAGCATTTTAGCCAGTGCAGTACAACCGCTAGCCTGGGGTCTTTAAAGGGATACTGAACCAAAGAATTTAGTGTCCATAATAAGTGGCGCACGTTCTTTCCACGAGCCAGCAGCCGCCGGTGTACGCGAGCACACGCAACGAAAATGACGTCAAAGACCTCCATTCGCGCTTAAGAGGACAGTGAAATGCATGGGCTTCGGGCCAAAGGAGAATAAAGACAGGCTTTTCATCTCTACAAGTGAAAGCTACGTGCTTGTTAGACCAATTAATCACTTACCTTTTACACCAGACACCACTGTGTAGATGTCTTTATTCTCCTTTGGCCCGAAGCCCATACATTTCACTGTCATCTTAACCGCGAATGGAGGTCTTTTACGTCATTTTTGTTGCGTGTGCTCGCGCACACCGGCGGCTGCTGGCTCGTGGAAAGAACGTGCGCCAGTTATTATGGACAATAAATTCCTTGGTTCAGTATCCCTTTAACGTGCACCACGCAGTAGTGATACACAACCGCACGCCGGTACGATGCTCATCCAGATCAAAACGGGCAGGGGGGGGGGGGGGGGGGGGGGATTGAACCCTGGATCCCCGGGTTCTGCAGCGCGAGCTTTCGCTCCACGTGCTCCGAGCTGGTGTGAGATAGCCCACTCGGCCACCGATACCCCCCACGATACTCCCTTCAGCATGCGTACGCCACGTGCTGAAGGGAATCGGCAAGGCTGCCTTCGACGTTTTTCTTGTTCGGATGCCCACAACCATCGCTGATATAACATGTGTATGTCAGGATCTCGACGAAATGAAAACCATCAGAGTGACTCACCCGATTTCAAGCATCAGGAAGCTTCAGTCCACTAGTACGGAATTGCGCAGCATCATTAGGGACATCGTTCGCGAGGGGCTATGACAAATGTTCCACGAAACGCATCATGTCGCTGAGCAGGGGACAAGTATGTCTGAATGGCGATCCCTCGTCCGAACAGAGTTGACCACTTAGACTCCTAAACCTCTTCCAGCGCAACCACCAGCAATCTACGCCGAGATCGCTGCTAGGGTGCCCCCTCCGAACGTAGGTTCGCTGCAACAACTGCAGTCTCCACCTTCTCTAGCTCGATTCACGCCAGCTGCTTACCATCCGCCACTTACCAGCCTTGTAAGGCATCAAACCGACCAGTGTGCTACTACTACGGCGTCAGAGCCAATATTTCCCGCTACCACAGGAAACAAAAAGATGACGAAAGATACGACAGTTACGAAAGCTCCTACCCATCCCGCTTTCGTCCAGATTAAAATACCTACAGCACAGGAAGATACACCCGCGGCCGTCAACAAAGTCCTTCTCCCGACGCATCGAGATTCCAAAGACAAGCATATACCAGAGGTCGTTCCCCCTCTCCGTATCCACGTTCTGGTACTCCGATGATTCCGTCCACTCAGTCCTACCCGAAGTACACTGCGCAAAACTAACTCCAGCAGTTCTTGGAGGGAGAACTGCGAACCAACAAAATGAGGCAACCCTTCCTGCACCATCCAATTTGATCGACGTTTCTATAGAAGGCATACATATTCTTGCCTTAGTTGATACAGGAGCCGCAATTTCGGTTATACGCGAAGATATCTGCGAACCTTTACGAAAAGTTCGCACCCAATTTCAGGGTACCGGTACTTCTTTACGAGGAGTGGGAACACATTCAATACATCCCTCTGCATACTGCACGGACAGGGTTGTCATAAAAGATATCTGCCACCACATTGAGTTCACTGTTTTACCCGTTTGTACATACTCGGCGGTAATGGATTTTAGTCACTTAGGGCCGGTTGCACCAACGCCGCTTTGCGCAAAGCGGAGCTTAGCCGGGAACCTAAGCTAAGTTTCGGTTTCGTTCGGTTGCACCAAAATCGCTTATCGCTAAACCTAGCACTAAACTACGCTTATCGTAAGCGCTCAACATTGGGCGCTTTGCTTTTGGTTGTTTCTTAATCCTGGATTTAAAACATGGCGGCTGGTTCGTGGCGGTCGACGCGGTGGACGAAATTGGTTGTACAAAGTGTTTTAGGCTACAACAGCGTGAGAGTCTCGACAGAATGGCCTTCGATTGTGACAAGGATGCAAAATATTGTCGCGTGAAGTGTTTATCGACCCCTGTTTTCAAGCTGGATCTCCACTCTCAGTGCGTGTTAGCCTTAACCGAGATACGTACGAAGCTGTGGGGCTCACGTCTGTCTTCACGTTGGTTATTCTGTCAACGAGCTTATTCGTATGTATACCTTACTGATTTTCGCGTAACTGTAACGTATTGTTATTTACCAGCTTGTTTATTTCTACTTGCAACGCATATCCTTCAATCCGATGAGCGCGTTGAATAGTGGCAGTACATGATCTCGGCGATCAGCTGATTGTCGACCCTTCTGCCGTTTGCGTCAGATTGCGGCGCTTTTAGATTATAAAACAGCGAAAAGTCAATTTCTTTTGTTTTCTGAGTTTTGAGACAATCTTCAGTGAATTTTCCTTGTCTCGCGAGTAGAATTTTGGCTTCAGAAAACTGTATCGTTCCATAACCGTAACGTTTCTGGTGATCGCGCTTTTTAGGAATATTTTGCTTTATATATTTCATTCGTGGCGACGACAACGTCTATTCGTGGCGACGACAATTCGACGACTTCTATTCGACGATTTCCGAACATTTTCGCAGCTGCCGTGGCGAGTTCGTCACTGTTTTGAACTTCATCGGTCTCAGGCATGACTTGATTTTAGTAGTCATCTTACCTGCCTACTTATTCTCGATGATGTTTTGTCTTCAGCGATGTAGCGAGTAGAGCGTCCTTCTCGCGTTCGGTGAGATTTGAGGCCCATCTCAAAATGTGAGCACGAAAACTACTGTCACTGTCAAAATATTCTGTTATCAACCGATAATAAACACACAATCACAGATGTAAAGAGCATTTGTGTTTATTTAAAGCGTTGACTCCTGTTTTTGAAAGTTAAGCGAAAACAATGATTGAATTTGGAAACCTTTAATTCGTTACTCACCGAAGAAATACAACGAAAAGCAGACGCCGACGACGGCTACTACAGCAGGTTTTTTTTGTTTACATCACGAGATTCCTCTCCGCCAATCATATTCGTTCCTCTGAGCGTTCCCTAGTTCGCTCTGTTTGTCCCTACATTCCCTAGGCAAATCCAGCGTTTAGCTAGGGGCGCGTCTGTAAAGCCGGGTTAACGTTGGTGCAACCGGAATTTAAACCCGTGCTTACCCGAGCTCGGTTTAGGGCGCTAAGCCGACTTAGGAAAGAGCCGCTTTGGGTTAAGGTAAGCGACGTTGGTGCAACCGGCCCTTAGAATCATGTCTAACTACCCTTGACGTTTGTGATCCACATGTTGATTACACTGAACATTTTACAACCCGACGAATCGTCCACCGAACACGACGTCATTGCTTGCGCTAGTCTATCTTTGAGCAAGTCCGTGCAAAACTACATTAAAGCAGAAAAGGAATGTCTTGCCGTGATTTGGGCTATTACAAAATTTCGTCCATACATATGCGGTCGACACTTCTCAGTCGTGACTGATCACCACGTCCTTTGTTGCCTCGCCACACTCAGAAATCTTTCCGGCCGCCTGGCACGCTGGATGCTACATTTACAGGAGTACAACCTTACAATTACTTATAAATCAGGCAGAAAACACTAAGATGTCGACGCTCTCTCTCAATGTCCGCTGCCCCAACCAACAACTGCACCTCCCCTCAGCACTGAGGCGACCCCATCTTCGACAACGCTGGCAGAGGAAACAACGATCGCCTCTTAACAACGCCAGAACATGCAGATCCGCAACGTCGTTACTCAGCTGGAAGGAACAACGCCTACTAGAAACGCTCGCTCCAGACGTCAGCTTCGTCACTACCAGCTTCATGATGGCGTGCTCCACCGTCGCAATTACAACCCTCATGGTAACCGATCGCTCCGGGTTGTTCCCTGTCGCCTACGTCCCTTGCTTTTACAATCCCTCCATGACGATCCCCAAGTGCCAGCCACCTCGTCCTTTTTAAAACACATTGTCGTGTACCGGACCGCTATTTCTGGCCTGGTATGTACACAGCTGGGACAAAATACGTAAACTTCCGCTCTACTGTCTGTGTGTCTTCTTTTACTCGTCCCCGTTTTTTAGCGCTTTTAATCCTGAAATGTACCATCAACTAGCCCAAGTGAATACCCTTTTAACTTCTGCCTGCCATGCCAACAACAGGAATGTCACAAAACTAGTCTTCCTGAGCCCGTTTGCTCGAAGCCAGTTAACTTTAACCGCGGTTAAAAGTTAACCGCCCTTCCCTACTAGGTACCTACAAGTACCTAGCCAAGTTTGACGAGGGCTGGATGAGCGATAGCTCCGTGTTTTATTACGGCGTGGTAGCTGGTGTCACCTACTGGCTGTAGCGAATATAAGTGGCTTCTGTCGAAAGGTTTCCGGAATAGGTGAGCGGCGTTTGGCAACTTCCGGTTCTTTAGGAAATTTTGTTTCACTGTTGACAGACGACGACAATGAGCTGCAAGCCTGTGCAAGCGTAATTCTGAATCCTCCAGACTGTAGTTTTTAGAACCATGCTTGGACAGGCTTGCAGATCACCGTCGTCGTTTGTCAACAGCTAAACAAAATTCCCTAAAGAACCGGAAGTTGCCAAACGCCGCTCACCTATTGGGGGGACCCAAAAATGCACGCTGCTGGGTTTTCGCGACGCAGTGCGGCATACATTTGAACTTAAGAAACAATTTTTATTGCTCGTGATACTGATAATCCGTAAGGTAAAACTAAATTAACCCTTGTTTGGAAAGTTTCTAAATATTTGGCTGTCTGAAGTGAAGACAAGCCTCGTTGAAATTTCCTTCCAAGTTCGAAAGAGGACGACGAAGTTGAGTCCTAGAAACGATGAGAATGAAGTGGGCAGTGAAAGGCGGGCGGTACACCGGCAGCATGGTTGGCCAGCATGTAAGAACTGTGTACAACACCGTCATAAATTTAAAAACCTGTAATTCGGCTCCACTGAAAATTGACCTATTAGTAAATTACCCGTACATCGAGGAGAACGCTGGAAGTGTAATACTACGATCCGCGCGCGCTGGCCTTCCACTTATAAAAGATTTGAAGTAAATAGTCATAATAAATCTTTGACGAACGTGCGTGCAAGGCAAAATTTGTTTTAGACTTTTTGCTTTAGAACAGTTATTACTGCAGACGCCAGCACGTGCAGCTCGTGTAACTACACTCGTAGCATGCACCTCGGCGCTTGGGAAATTTAGCAAAAGGTCTATAGGGACGCTGTCTGTTTTTGTGTGCTATCCACGTCGTGGTGCTATCAATACCCGGCCGATTGAGTCAGGGCAATAGACCATTTGCTATATTACCCAAGCATCAAGGAGAATGCAGGGATTGGTGTTCCACGCGCCACACGCGCACGCCTTCCCCGTATAAAGGATTCGAAGTAAATAACCAAAATAAAGCGTTGAAGAACGCGCGTGCAAGATGCAAATTTGTTTTAGGTTTTTGCTTTAGAAAAGTTACTACTGCTGAAGCCAGCACGTGCGGCGCGTGGAACACCAATCCCTGCATTCTCCTTGATGCTTGGGTAATATAGCAATAGGTCTATTCACTTTCCAAAGACGTTGCCATGCCGACAACTATCGCGTTCATTTAGGCTTAGGAATGGCCAGAATCGAAAGACTATCTAAAACATGCGGCGAGGTCATTACTCATGCCTTGCGTTTCAAGTGAGGTAAGGCAAAGCGAAAGCCTCCTGCATCATTCATTGCTGCCTAACGCGCCCGATATTGCAGCTACTACGGCGTATTAGTTCGAAAGCGAGCGGCGCTCACTAGACACTTTTAGTTGGGCGTACGCAACGAGCTTGCGTACGCAGGAACGTTGCGGGCCGCGAGTGCGCCTGCGCAGAACGTTCTGCGCAGGCGCACTCGCGGCCCGCAACGTTCCTGCGTACGCAAGCTCGTTGCGTACGCCCAACTAAAAGTGTCTACTCACCGGGGCGCCGCCATGTTTCCCCGCCGTCCTTACTCTGCCGGTCACGTGACCTAAAATTCCCCCTTGTAGGGAAATGCGGTTAACTTCTAACCGCGGTTAGAGTTAACCAGCCTCGGGCAAACGGGCCCTGGTGAGTTCATACCACCCCGCTGCCCTACACAACATTCCCAGGTCGTAGGAATTGACTTGTTTGGTCCCCTTTCAAGTGCTAGCAGTCGCAACCCATGGATCTCTACCGCCGTGAACCATCTTACACGCTACGCAGGAACAGCGGCTCTCCCATCTCGCTCTGCCACTGAGGTTGCTCGCTGCTTCGTTCACCAGGTGCTCCTCCGCCGTGGAGCTCCCCGCGTGTCGCTCATTTACAGGGGTTGAACGTTCTTATCTCAGACAATACAGAAAGTCTTAGCTGCCTGCACGCTCATTCACAAGACGAAATCCTCTTATCACCCGCAGACCAACGGACTCACTGAACGCTTTCATCGAATCCTCGCTCCCATGATGTTCATGTACGTGTCATCAGACCCCACCGACTGGGATAAGATTTTACCCTTCGTGACGTACGCCTATAATACCGCTGTTCAATTAAAGTACTACTGGCTACTCTCCACTTGAACTTGTACATGGTCGACGACCCGCTTCCCAGCTAGACACGGTACTCCCAAAACACCTAAGCGAACCGCATACACCTATTCTACATGAACTTGTTTCTCGCGCCGAAGATTCCCATCAACTTGCACGCCCTCGCACTGTCCATCATCAACGGGAACGCAAAGCACGACATGACTCCGCCCATAAAAAAATGAAAGCCGTTCACAACTCCCTGTAACGCCGAATTAGAGCGCAGCTCTTGAAGAGGAGGAGGGAAGCGTACTGAGGGGGAGGTCATGTGACCTCGGGGGGAGGGGGTCACGTGACCTCGGGAGTCACGTGACCTCAGGGGGGTCACGTGACCTCGGGGGCATCGCCGGGTTGCATGCAACGCGGACCGCATGCAACTTGGATTGCATGCAACGCGCGGTCACATTGATGGTAATGGGTTGCATGCAACGCCGGTTGCATGCAACCTAGATTGCATGCAATCTGGGTTACATGCAACGCGGTTCGCATGCAACTTGGGTTGCATGCAACGCGCGGTTACATTGATGTTGGTGGGTTGCATGCAACGCCGGTTGCATGCAACTTGGATTGCATGCAAGCTTGGTGGCATGCAACGCGCGGTTACGCCTACGGCGACGGCGACGGCGACGGCGACGCCGACGCCGCTCAAGCAGGAAACTGGCCCCTAAGAGCTGCGCTCTAAAACATGCCCTTTAATCCTGGAGACCTCGTCCTCGTGTCGTTGTAAGCACGCGAACCAGGTCTTTGCGAGAAGTTACTTCCCCGTTACGTCAACCCCTACCGCGTGATCACCCAAACGACTCCTGTTAACTTTCTCGTTGAACCAGAGCAGCCATTCCGTGACCACCACTTCCGCAGCCGTGAAGTGATACACGTGACGCGGCTGCAGCCCTTCAGATCCCGTTCCCTCATGCCCTAATTTCGACTTCCTGGCCAGGTGGCCAGCCCTTCGCCGAAAGGGGAAAACTGTGAAAGTGATTGTGTGCACCACTTCCGTCGGACATCCTCGTCTCCACCCGCACGTGCGAGACACCATCGGGATCGTCAGTAGATTGTCTCGGGCGCTCTGGCTCTCGTGCTTTTGTTTTTCGACTGAACCCAGGGACAGTGGCGTCACAAGGGGGGGGCGGACCGCCCCGGGTGAAGCGCTCAGGGGTGTGTCGCGGCGGATCACGAGAGCGGGGGGGGGGGGGGGGAGGGGGGGAGTCGCGGCCGGTTACGCGTGAGAGGGGGGGGGGGGGGGTCGCGGCGGGCTACCGCTCCGGGTGCCGCTGACCCTCGTGACGCCACTGCCCAGGGATAGATCAAAATCGTCTCCTGAATACCTTCTCTTTGCCTTACAATATAAGTATATATATATATATATATATATATATATTGTGAGGATGTTAAAAGGGTGATTTAATGAGGACTGGATAGAGGGGTTCAAGCGATACAATCGTTGTGCACCAGCTGAAGAGCGCGCGCAGCTTGGCCCTCCTTTTTCAGCTTCGTCTTCTTCTCCCTAACAATATATATATATATATATATTCCAAAATTATTTCACGTGCAAACTGCATTGAACTATAGTTCATAACAATATGGAAACCCCCAGACAAATTAATAATGTTCCTGAATGCTCAGCAGCTACGCATTTTACCTAAGTGGAAGCACAAAAACAATCCTAAAGACTACTGAAGACTGAGGCATAGACATCAGCAGCTGATTCTGCCGAACTACAATTCATTAGTACGACATCTCTAGTCACACATACCCGGGCTAGAATTCGTAGCTTGTGGTTACTCTCTTATAAAAGATAACAGAAATACAAACGTTATTAAGAGACAATGATGGAAGATTAACATGCAGTCTTGTTTTATATGATGCGTGCAGGGGGAAATGCTCTGAAACACTTTTGTTCGCGTATTTTTTTTGCATAAAATACACTTGCATAATATATACAAAAAATAAACTAGCTTCAAAATTTTCTACGCAATTATACTTTTTCCGAGACCTTGGCACTGCCTTACAAAGCTTGTCTACGACCATAACCTCTTGATGTAAAAAATTGTGAATTAAGACGCACTAAGGACGAATGGCCAATGAGCCTCACTAGAGGTGATAACTACATTAACAAAGTCGCAGCCGTGCGCACAAAAATAAATAAAATAATCTCAATTCCCACTCGAAGTAGTAATTAATACAACGTAATTAACGCTCAGAAATTCCTAATTAAGATAGCAGCTGAAGGGACCGAAGTGGTAACGCTACTAAAAGCATACTGTTAACGAGATTCTTAAATGTTTAACTAAAATAGCCGTGCAGCAATATTGGGCTGAAAGTTTCACTGTTTACACTATCTTACTGGCACTAGTGGGACCCAAGTACTCTCGCCCGCAACGCACTGACCAAAAGCCTTCTTTGTCGTGGTCTAATGTCAAAAATGAAAGCGGTCTTCCGCTTTCACTTTTGTAAAACGTTACGAGTAAATTTCTTTCCGAACATTTCATTGAAAAAAAAGGGACCCGTTCTTGATAACTGGACTCATTCAGCTCCATGTAATGGAGGGCTCCGTCGATCGTCATTTTCCCATTAAAAGTTTAGAAAATCTCATATCCTTAGTAAGACATAGTTCTGAAATTTCGGCATCCAGTTCGAACGCCTACACTCTTAAAAAAGCCAGTAAAAAGCAAGTAACTGCAGCAGTTACTACAGTTTTCTGGCCGTTACTATCTTTCACTATTTACTACCTCAAACGCACAATAGGTAGTAAAAAGTTAGTAAATGCAGCAGTTACTACCTTCTTCTGACTGTTACTACTACGTTCACCTTTAAGCTTTTTGTGCCCTAACACAAGTCGTGAGTGTGCAGGCACGCGCAACCAAAGCACTGCGGAAGCCAGAGGGCTCGCGCTGAAGGCGGAGTAGTCTCAGCTTAATGCCCGAGTCCCACTAGAGCGACAAACAAAAACAACCGACGCGGACAAAGCTCCAACTCGGTGCTCGTGAAGTAAGCACGAGTGATTGAAAGCCTGCCAAAATACCCTCGCGGGCATGATGCTTGCCTCCTTTATTTTACGAAGCCTGTAAACTCGCGAAAAAATCTGGTTTGAGGTGTGTCGCTGTCACTTGTTTCTGTTTGTTGTTCTAGTGGGGCTGGGGCATAAGGGTAGAGGGAGTATAGCTTTTCTACTAGCCATTTACTTCTTCAAAGGCGCGCATAAGATGGCGGAGTCTGCTGCATCGTCGATGGCCAGTGTTAGCGACGCACTTACTGTTTCAGAACGCGGTGGGAGGTATTCACACACAATCGCAGAATCAAATATTGTAGGATGTGCATGTTTAAGGGTTGGAGCTGACTTCATAACGGTCGCAGCCTCTCTTTCAGCACATCGTGGAAGCCAACATTGCCGCGAGCGCGGCCATTGTTGATGCACTGACAATGCGGCTTTTGATCGCTGTCCTGACGCCCCCCTCATCTGGATACTTTGGATGCGTTTATATTTTAGTATTAGTTTTAACTGGGATAAAAATAGCCCCGTAGCACGTTCTAAAACGTTTCCAAAGACAGGACAGGTTCATTTTATTTTTTTGTATTCTTGTGTTCTTTAAAATATGTTTCTCCTTTACAAGAGACGCTTGGCAACGTTGTACGACAAGCACGTTGGGGCCAGTCGGAGTTCGCGAGACGCTCATTTCTGCGATCTGAACCTGCCGTTTCTGCCGTGTGTCGTGCGCTCTTCTCGTGCTCCCGTGTGTGTGTGAATAGTTAAGGTGCAACAGGTGCAACCGTACCGTTGGTTAGTGTGATTCTGAACCAACAGATGGCGGTAGGATCGCCTTCCAGACCTGTACATCAATGCGAGAAATTGTGTGTGGTGGCGCTTCGATACAGTGGGGTATCTTTCTATATCATGAAGTTGTCATCTCGGATCCTTCGCTTGTTTTTCTCTGCGCGAGCTTTCTTTGGAACGCACACGGCTGCGCCAGTTCTGCAAAGGAGCCAGTTGCCTACGCTCCGAGCTCACGTCTCCAGCAAATGTGGTCAGAACAAAATTCGAAAATCGTCCTGAGCCAAATAGCGAGACACACGCACAACAAAACAACCGACGCATTGAACAATATAAAATTGCCTGTGCGCCGTTAGCACCCCGCGAGGATTTCGGAGGCCACTTACACATATTTCAATGTGATCAGATTTATATGATGGGCCGGCCCTCCTTTCGTGCATGTGTTTGGCTCTTTGTGGATTTCCAGGAGAACGTGATGACATGATAGACTTGGGTTTCCAAAATTCTAGCTTGAGGAATTAAATACATACCTCAAAAATTAAAACAAATGAACTAGTTTTTTTTTTTTTTTTTTGGGGGGGGGGGAGGGGGAGGGGGGGTCAGGTGTCTCCTTTAGGTAGCTGTGCATTTATTTTGTCCAAAACCACGAAACTGGAAAACACAAAAATTGACACTCGGTTTAGGTATTGAGTTTGGTAAACCCAAAGTAGGACTGGTGCGGAAGTCATAATATAGGAATGCGAAGGTTATAAATTAACTCGCAGGAAATTAACGTGCTGCGAGCATTAAATGATAAGAATTATTTTGATTCGAGTTCAGTGATAAATACAATGACTGGCCAGGCAAAGATGCAGGGTCTGTAGATAGCTTTTGCACAGAGTTTAAGCAATGTGCCGGTCTTAATTGGGTGATTTATGCGCGGAACTATTGGTGTTCAAAATAAAAAAAAATGCAAACGGGTAGAGTTTGACGTTGTATAAAATATAGTTTAAGCACGCACGTGGTACGCTGTTTAGGACTGAAACATCGCTACATCTTACACAAGCGTTGAGCGTATCGAAAGTTAAGGGTCTATCGAAAGCTAAAGCTTGTAAACATATACTGCTCAGGCTGCAATGTTTGAATGTTCATAGTACTTTATTACCCTCAGATTTGGTGTAAGTTGTCTCCTGATTGCTTGCAACAGAAAGAAGGAAACATCCTAACCCTGGGCTTATAGAAAAACTCCACCTGCTTACACCTACCAATCATCTCGGCGCCTATTATGAGTATTCACTGCATGCCAACGGTCGCGTGCTAGAACGAGTTTTTTCCGCGTGATTTCATACAATCCCAGTTGTTCTCGACAAACAACATTATTTACTCACACAAGCGGCCACATGTGAAGTTTAGAATATTTTGTATTGATTGTGGCACACGTGGCAAGTATCATAGGTTTTTTTGTTTTTTTTTTTTGCCAACCGCGAAATAGAATGCTCCTTGGTTACCTTGGTCTCTAATGCATGTATAGCACACAAAGGAGCACGAGCTGAATCGCAGTGGGAACGAAAACAAGTGTGCAGTCACGTAAACACTGAGGGCATTGCACATGTGCAGAACGTAAGCTTTGTTTCACTAAATACAGTACCCGTAAAGTATTTGGTTTTATCGTGCGAGCGAAGCGGAACATACAAGCGCGAACATGCAGAACTACTTTTCCAGTAAGCAAACGCACCGTTCAAACCATGGAGCTCACTTTTATAGCTTTTGGTTCGCTCAAACATTTTAAAATACAATTATATTAAATTCTATTATTTCATTTTTTTTTTAATTAGTGCGCCTGTTTGTTTTTTTGTATTTTCCTTTAACGTGTCATTTTCTTTGTTATATATATGTTTCCAGAAGTCCGTCAACTATAGTCTGTTTTATCATAAGTAAGAGCCTCATAATTAAATATGTAGACAAAAAAAAAAGAATGCGAACACGCGTACACACATCAAAAATGCAATGTAACGGCGCCTTCAAAATTAGTTGTTAGTGTTTTAGAGAGCAGGATTTTCGTAGGGCGACATTGTTACCCGTTGTAGATAATAAATTTATCCAGTGCAGTACAACTGCTAGCTTGGGGTTTTTAACGTGCATCACACAGTATATGTGATACACGATCGCACGACGGTAGGATGCAGATGGGCGACAGAACCAAGGGTCCCTGCTAAAGCCACTCGATAAAGGCGGTTGTTACAAGTACCGCCCACCATTGTTGTGGAAGCGGGAGACACGTGCCACAAGCGGGTGCTCCGCCGCCATTCGCTTCCAAGGGCCAGTCATAGTGCTGCGCCGCCATTTGCCTCCAAGGGCCGCTCGAGACACGGGCCTCATCAGGCACGTAGCCAAGGGGGGGGGGGGGGGGGGCGGCATGGGGCCCGGCCCCCCCCCCCCCTTCCCCCGAAGTCTTCCATTTTTCTGGGGCCTCCTCTCACCCCCTCTCCTTCATACAGCATTTTGTCATGAGCGGGACCCCCCTCGCCCCTCCCCCCCCCCCCCCCCCGAATCAAAATCCTGGCTACGTGCCTGGGCATTGTGCACTGGCACATTTGGCGTCACTTGGAAGGCCAACGCAAACACATCGAGGGGCTTTAGTCCCTACAGGTTGTGCAGCGTGAGCTCCGTGATTTTGAACGGAGCTCACGTTGACGCATGTCTCCACGTGCCCTGATCTGCGGTGCCACAATTCACACTGACAACGATCTCCCACCGCACTTAGTTTAGCCTATACTCCGTTTCACCTTATGTTGTACCGCAGACAAGGCTAGAAGCGCGATCTTATAGCGTTGGGAGCTACTCTTAACGCACGAGACCTTGTGCCGCCGAGATGTGCCCTAGAGTAAGGAGCTCGCTCTTGTAGCCTTTCCTGCGGTACATCATAAGGTGAAGCAGAGTATAGACCTATTGCTATATTACCCAAGCATCAAGGAGAATGCAGGGATTGGTGTTCCACGCGCCGCACGTGCTGGCCTCAGCAGTAGTAAATTTTCCAAAGCAAAAACCCAAAACAAATTGTATCTTGCACGCGCGTTCGTCAACGCTTTATTTTGGTTATTTACTTCGAATATTTTATACGGGGAAGACGTGCGCGTGTGGCGCGTGGAACACCAATCCCTGCATTCTCCTTGATGCTTGGGTAATACAGCAAATGGTCTATTGGCGATGTGAGCAATCGAAAGCGTCGCTGTGGTCGGCCCACCACAATTGGCCGAATGCTGACTATGACGTCAGCGAAGGATTTCTCATCGACGCAAATAAAAGGAATGTAAGAACTTCAATTTTGACGGTTTTGGCAGTGTTGCTTTGAGAGCGCTATGATTTCAGGCTTCCACCATGCCCATTACAAACACCATCGAACTTGTTGTTTACAAGGTAATGACGTCACGAAAGGTAACCGAACGAGATCGCCACCGAAACATCTCGCCGCTAATAGTGCCACTCAATAAGCTACGTTGCTCATTTAGTGGCTCTGAGCTACGCTTAGAGTATCTGCACTCTTTTGCCAACATTGTTGTGGGCGCCGCCATCTTGGTGGTTAGTACAAAGCAAACGCAACTGCCGATCGTCATGATTCAAATGTGTGACTTCCTCAGCATTAGTTTCGATGTTAGGAAGCTCACGTAATACGGCTTTGCTTTGTCGCGAACTGCTTAAAAAGCCTGACACGCCGAAAAAAAATATTTTTCATGCTAGGCGTTAAAATAATGTATCTGGACATCACCAAAAAATTGTTTCACTTTAGAGTTGCGTAGTTCTTTAAAACAAAAAAAAAAAAATACGAAGCCCGATTTGCCCGTAGCGTTGGCTGCGCTCCGAACTAAGATAAAGCAAAGCAAATATTCAGATCTTAGAATTTTACAAGCCAAACCAACAAAAATAACCTAACACGCCCCAATAAAAAGAAAATGCGGGTTTATTTTGACTAATTGGAGATCTTTTGACGTGCAACCGAAATCTCAGATTGGCCTCCGTCAAATTGCGGGCACCTCGGCCGATTCATGGGCCAACGCGTTGACTCAGACACACTGAGACGTTTTAGTGTTTTGTGTTTTGTTTTAATATCATTTCCTCTTAAGAGCCACCGAGGTGGTTTTAGAAACAAAATAAAGTCGAACCGTTCCGAGAAGCATAGTTTGACTGCGAAAATGATTTTTGCAAGTGATGAAAACATTCAAATGTTTTCGCATACGTGGCGGAATCCTAAATGGCGGAATCCCTTTTATGGCGCCTATTTCATTTGGATCGCGTCAGGCATGCGGGCCGACGCACAGTAGAACGTGCGCAAAAGCAACTGTGGTGCACCCGCAGCCTCGCGCTTGTTGTTCTGACGTCTCTGGCTCGCTCAATGCGGCATCCAGGCATTTGATACCTTGACATCTGGCGCTTTTTCTGTCTTTCACGTGGCGTTCCAAGTGGCACACGACGGCAAATTCACATCAAGCTATTCTTGAACACGTGTCGATATCTGTATTCTATATGAAGAAACTGGAATTTGCCGTAACTGAATGGGAAACGTTTGAGGTATAATAACGTCCTTAACGTGCAATATATCAATATGGAAGTTCTGGAAAACGCAATATCGGAGGTTGTCTCGTAATTTTGATTAGTTGACGTGATTCCGTTTTTATAGCACCTTAAATTAACATTTTAAACTTTTTTTTTATTTTCAAATATACATGCTCTGTTCAATTCGTTGCTTACTTTTTTAATTTTTATTATATCCAACCAAACGCTCATGTATAATATCGGGGACTATGGGACGTTATAACTCGAGAAATATTTTTTTCCATATTAGAGACTGTGGTCTATTAAAAGCTTAATAATTAACGAGCAACTCAAAATACTCGTAATATCGAGACATTAAAGTATCGTTCAAAAACAGTTCTTTAATTTTACATTAACTTTATAATTGTAGGATACATAGAAAAAAAAGTTATAAACCGTCAAAAAAGCACCAAAACGTCATGCACGTTGACTGGGCGAGTGCGTGCGTGGACGTGGACTGCTCTGAGGATAGGCCTAACGTTCTCATGTAGCTGTCTTCGGTCGTGGCAATCAGCGCAAAAGCGTAAAGCCCCGACCAGGAAGCGGAAATGTAGTGTATTGCATTGTATTGTATTTTTACTTCAGACAAAAAAGTCTGGGGGGCTAAGGTAAAAGAAGACATGCTTGTCTTCTGACAGGACCCCAGCCCCATTCAGTTTAGAGACGATGCCGTTGCCACGAAGACGCGCAAGCGCTAAATGGGCCACTCTGTGCGGGGAGGCGAGAACATGGCCGCTGGGAACCTATGGGGACGCTGTTTTATAGACTGTCGCAAATAATTACTGTGTGTACTGTTATTTATTAGTAAGAGACACATCCTTTGGAATGCTTAGCAACAATATTGGAGAACAATATTGGTGCGGAAGGAGCACTATATTTGTAACATCGTTTACGGACGAGGCGGTCACTGACCAACCGACTTCTTTCAAATGATCAGGATAAAATACGCATGGGTAGTCATTGGGGCAGCGATTGGGTTAGCGTGTCGTTGCGTGCATGTTGTTCGCGTGTGGGTCTTCTGTGTTCAAATTCCTTGTCTGTGTTCAATGTATAATACTTGTGCAAATGTGAAGTAAATGCTGGGAAAAAAGATTATATCCCAGCGACAATATTTGTTTTCCAATTTTGAATTTGACTAGCGCCACTTGGGTTTTGTGACAGTTGCTAGTTAAAGGTAGTAAATTATACTAGGTTGGTTAGTGACTGTTACTGGCTTCTTCACCTAGTAACTGTTACTACCTATGGTTACTAGATACCTAGTAGCACATGTGGCAAGCGGTTAGGAGCTTTTACCTAGTAAATACTACTAGCTTTTTCAAAAGAGCGTAGTGCTACATTTAGATGAAGTTCGAGTGCTCGGCGATGCGTCACTTTTTGACGCGATTTTCTCATTAAATTTTTTTTTTCGAAAATTGCTTATAATATGATAAGACTGCTGACTGGGCGAGTTGGTAGTTCATGTTGATTAACGTTACAGCGCACCACAAGAGAAACACTCACAAACAGACACACTATAAAGATTTCTATTGAAAAACCCGTATGTTGCAAAGCATTGGCATGTGGCCTCAACCGCTAACGCTACACTTTGGCAGAAAGTGAGCGCTCGGCGACAAGTAGCATATTTTTACGGCGAGAGATACACGATTTTCTTTTCTCCCTAAAACGGTATCACGAAATCTGTCCAAAACGTTCATACCTGACAACTTTAGCAGCTCCTGGCGGTAATACGGGGGTGTAAACTTAGAGTGCAGACACTTCAGTTGCTGAAAAAAAAAAGAACAAGAAGGTTTCTACAGACATCACAATATTTAATCTAAAATAGATCTTACAATGCTAAAAACACTTACACAATGTTCAGCGAAGAACATTTCACTGCAGCGCTCTTCCGGGGTATCCTTGCAATTGTGAAAAGAGGTGACTAGAGTAGACAAAACGACAGTATTAGCTAGAATGCACTAAATGTGAGAACCTATGCCCTTATGAAATCCGATTAATTTGCTCTACATGATTGCGTCAAACTGTATAAATAATACCTTGATCAGTTTCTAACATGCCCCGGGTGATGATTTCTCTGAGTAACTGTTCTCGAAAACAAAGGTGACTTGTGTTGACTCTTTTGTGGGCGCTGAGGACCATGTGGATAGTAAGAAGACAGATCTGTACCCATATGTTTATTATAACCGTCATGCTTTGGAGGACGATCTGATTCTACAGAACCAACTGTTATTAGGAACCTTCCAGGTGAATATATCAATCTCACAAGGCATTTTAACCATGCCGCCGATGGCGTGATGCATCGAGGGAATATTAACTTTTCTGCATGTATGACAACCTCGCAGCGAATCTGCGCGTGCAGAGCAGTAGTCGCGTGCGCTGAAAACTGCTTCTGGTAAAGTTATGGTGGCGTCGCACATGCACCGAACTCTTGGTGAGATCGGTCAATAGGCCTTTTGCGAAATTACCCATACATCAAGGAGAATGCTGGGAATGTAGGTCTCCGCACCGCACCTACTGGCGTCTGCAGCAGTATCTGTTTTAGACCAAAAGTCTAAAACAAATGGCATCATGCACACGCGCTCGTCAACAAACTTCGTACATTTTATACGGGGAAGGCGAGCATGCGCGGCGCGTAACCTATATTTCTAGGATTATCCTTGATGATTTGGTAATTTTATACTCCGTTTCTTACTAAACATAAAACGCTGTCAAAACTACTGGCGCGAGCGCGTGGCTTTCAATTATGGTTTTGTTTGCGCGA
Organism: Ixodes persulcatus; assembly: GCA_013358835.2. Lineage (NCBI taxonomy): Eukaryota > Metazoa > Arthropoda > Arachnida > Ixodida > Ixodidae > Ixodes > Ixodes persulcatus. Next base: position 97,771 of record JABSTQ010010360.1, on the reverse strand, counting down.
GAACGCGCAAACGAAACCACGGCTGAAGATATTGAAACAAACTATCAGCATTCCCAGATCAAGTGGGTGCGTGTGGCCGGTGCTCGACATTGTGAGCACAGTGTACTTGGGCCCGTTTTCCTAAGAGAAGGAGTTTTTTTTGTTTTTTTGCTTTTTGAAATTTAGCTAGCCAAATGGGAGTGATGGCTGATTGCGTTTGTAACTTGCGATGGCAGACCAGTTCCCATCTGGAGTAGCCAGAGCGGAGGGGAGATCCGCCGCGGGGCAGCGGTGCAGCCTGGCGAGCATTGCCTTCCTGGCTCGCTTGTCCGAGCTCTTTTGGGTCCGGTGAGATGGAATTGTCAGTTGGTGCGTGCGTGCAGTGTTTTGTTTTAGCTTTCTCCCCTTCTGGATCGTTTCTCCGCTCAATTTTGTTCACGGCTTGAGTTTTTGGAATTTTCTTTCTTTCCTACTTTTTTTTTTCGGGGGAAGGGACAGGCTAGAAGACGATTTTTTTCGCGTTTTTGGAAGTCTTCCCGGGGGAAAAAGTTCGATATAACCAATATGTTGTTCGTTATAAAAAGTACTTTTGGCATGCATTTTTATTAAATTTTTTAGCGAGTTCGATATTGACAATAATTCGCTGTACGTGGGTTCGTTCTAAACGGATTTCTCTGTATTGGTAAAATCGTGTGTTAAAGTCGTCATTGTCCAAGACGGTGTATAGAATATGTTTCTTTTCTTTTTTCATCCGCTCAGCCCTGCGAGCTCTATCCTGTAAATATAAAAATGAATAAAGCTTGAGGCTATTCAAAACTGTCTGTTCACTTTCTGTTAAAGCAGCGAGTGGCAGTGCGTCCCCTTGTTTTTTAAAGGCACTGCGAAATCAGCTCACGGCGGCGGGGAAGCGACCGCTGTGCTGACGACCGCCATGTTTGCCAGTGTCGCTGCGCTTGTTGCAGGGGTTGCAAGAATGTGCGCAAGCGCAGAGCGGTCATTCCAGTCTCTCAGCTCAGAACAGACGCAGTCGTAGATAACGCGCTAGTTGCAGATGTCTGAACCGGCTTATAAATTCAAGTTCTCAAAGAGAACACGTTAGTTAGGCATCTCGAATTTCTTTTACGTTTGCTCTTGTTGTATCGTTCGATGAAATGGGACGCCGGGTACTCAAGGAGACATCGCAGACATCTTTATGTTCAAAAACCCACGCATACTTGTCACGCGATGCGCGTGGCATAAAACTATATACAGACAGTCACACCTGGTAGCCAGCATGGGAACTACTCAGATTAATTAATAGAAACCGAAACCGAAACTAGGTTACAACCACTCTCTCCCACTTAGGATTAGAATCACTCATGTCCAACACGATCAGGCGGACGCCTAGTTCTGGTACTACGCCTGAGTGCCACACCGACATGAGTAGGCGACCCTGAGTAAGCTGGATGTGGTGATGTATTACTGGCCACATCTGAACTCTGAGTGTCCGCATGACCGGCTTGAACCATGGGGGGCTCACAAGGAACAGAAGCATCACATACATGAGCATAATGAGGCAAATACACACGCGTATCAAATGGCATTTCAGAGCGGCATTCTTGAAACGACCGCCTCAGATGGTCAACATGCACAAAACGCACTTGTCCGTTCACCAACACTAGATAAGTCATTGGAGACTTGACACTCTTGATTGTTCCTTGCCACCGCTCCACAGTTTCTCCACGCACCGTTCTCACGATCACGCGGTCACCCACCGAGAACACTTCGGTGCACACCTTCGCTTATCAGCGGCACACTTGGTTTTCTCAACCTGTTCCTGCATCGCCATTTTCATGTCTGGTGTTACAAGGGACAACCTCGTCCTTAGTTTCCTCCCCAAGAACAACTCGGCGGGAGTTTTCTGCGTGAAGATGTGCGGAGAAGTTTTATACCCAAAGAGGAAGTTGTCAAGGCGACGTTGCATAGACCTTTTCTGATTATGCTGCTGGTCCTCTAGAAGTTGTTTCAACGGTGATTTCTTTACTCTTTGAACAGCCCGCTCTGCTGCGCCGTTTGACTGTGGATAGTGATGGACCGAATCTGCCGAACTTCAGATTCGGCAAAGTTCCGCGAATGCCGAACTTTTGAAGGAAAGTTCGGCAGAGATTCGGCAAAAATTCGGCAAATGTCTGCGCACGCGTGAGAACGCAACGGGGCCGTGGATTGCAAATGGACGCCGTGCAGTCGTGCGGTTATCATCGTGCAGTGTAGTGCAACCAGCGGTTACGGCGAGGTGTGGAGTAGGCCACACGGTAACTGTGCGTTCATTTGGCATTTCCAGTGATGCAACGAGGTAGTTGAAACATTGGCCGACAATTACTTTAAAGCACTCCTCGCAATTATAACAATTCTGTTTTCGGCTCAGAAGTAGTGTGTGCCCAAACAAAATAATATTGCTTTTTTCAATTAGCGATATTTCGCGATTTTCTTGTATCCGCATAAAACTAAACACAGTACTATTATACTCGACGTTGCACATCCGACATTCCTAACTCTCCCTATCTTCCTAAACGTTCGTGTGTCTCGTAACACCAGAAACTGGCATTTTGAAGGTTAAAAACAAGACGTTGCTAATATGGGACGCACACTTTCATGCAAAGCTGACGTCCAGTGACTCAAATCGAAAAACATGCATATTTACAATATTATTATTATCTCTTCTGGTGAAGGCTCAGCAACAGTTGCATTCGTTTCTGCGCACAAAACGGTGACTCCCAGAGAAAGCAAGAATGTAGCGTTATTGCCTTCCTTTTAAGAATGTACACGCACATGCAGGCTTGCTCTGATAATGCCTCAACACCGAAATTCTCGTAGCGTGATTCATGACTACGCCACGCCAGCTTCTGCCCAACCTCGTCAACCTCGTTGTCACGCCACTTCTGCACCGATACAATTATATTGTAGAATATCACCTTATTTAGTAATAAATGTGTCAATATGCATTACATGTTGCATTTAAGTTAAGAAAAAAAAAACATAAAACCTTTTTTCTCCAGAAAAAAACTTAACATCAACGTTAAGTCTGGTAACAATGTATTTTTGCCGAATCTTTGCCGAATTTCTAGAAAAGTTCGGCAAAAGTTCGGCTTTGCCGAATCCCGAGATTCGGCACCGAACTTTATATTCGGCAAAAGTTCGGCCCATCACTAATTGTGGATGATAGGGAGGGGTGAGGGTGTGCTTCACTCCATTGCTACGCAGAAAATCGGTGAACTCTTTCGAGCGAAATTGCGGCCTATTGTCAGTGACAATCTCTACTGTTAGTGCGTGGGCTGCAAACCATCCCCTGACTGACTCGATGGTTTGCTGCGCAGTGGTTGATGTCATAATCTTAACTTCTAACCACTTCGAGTAAGAGTCCACCACAAGCAACCAAGTCTTGCCTTCCTTCTCTGCAAAGTCTAAATGTACCCTTTCCCACTTGTTAGTACACAATCGCCATGGCTGCAGAGGGGCAGGCTGTCCAATCGACACAATGCTCTGGCACACACCGCACCGCTTCACTACATCTTCGAGAGCTTTGTCCATGCCTGGCCACAAGACCATGGATCTAGCGACTGCTTTCATCTTTGTGATGCCCATGTGTTGCTCATGCAACAAGCTACGCATGTCATTTTGGAGGGACTTTGGCACAATTACTCTGTTGTTCCACGCAAGACAACCCATGTCGACAGAGAGCTCAAACCTTCGAACGAAAAATGGCTGATACTCATCAGATACTTTTTGAGGCCAACCTGGACAAATCATTTCTCGTACAGCACTCAAGACTTTGTCTTTTGCTGTTTCTCGTTCGAAATATTTCAAAGTTACTGGGAGTTCACTCGCAGGTGAGAAATAAAATATCTCATCTGAGTTGTCAGTCGTACTAGGCAGGAGTAGCCTTGACAGGCCATCAGTGTTATTGATGGTTTTCCCCGACTTGTAAACAATGCGGTAACTGTAGTCTGTCAGGAATGTCAGCCAGCGATGAATGCGGGCCACAGTTACTGCACTAGCGGGTCGCTTAGTGTCAAAAAGTACCGTCAAGGGTTGGTGGTCCGTTACAACCTTGAAGGTGCGTCCATACAAGTACCTCTGAAACTTTTTAACTCCAAACACAATTGCAAGCGCCTCTTTCTCGATGTGGGCATAGTTACGCTCTGCAGGCGACATCGATCTCGAGGCGAATGCAATTGGTTTTTTGACACCGTCTACTATGTGGGACAACACCGTGCCAAGACCATACGCCGATGCGCCACATGACAGCTAAATCTCTTTGTGCACATCATACAGCTCCAAGATCTGACTCTCACAAAGAAGCTTTTTACACGCGTTAAAGCTGTTAGCACATTGGCTTGACCATTCCCACTCATTGCTTTGTCGCAGAAGGGCGTGCATAGGCGCAAGCAGAGTAGCCAAATTTGGCAAAAATCTTGCGTAATAGTTTACAAGGCCTAAAATTCCTTAAGCTGGGTCAGGTTCGTTGGTTCGGGGGCTTTGCGAATCGCTTCCACTTTTTCTTTTGTTGGATGTAATCCTCTACTATCCAGCATGTGTCATAAGTACTGTACTTGGCTCTGAAAGAACTTGCATTTTCCAACATTCACTCGGATGCCGTGAGTGCTCAGATTCTGAAGCACCTGCTCCACGCGGGTGTAGCATTCCTTGTGGTCTTTTCCAGCAACGAGCACATCATCCAAGTAACAGGCGGTACCAGGTATACCTTGTAGGATCTGATTCATGAATGCCTGAAACATGGCGGGTGCACTTGCCACCCCATACGGCAATCTCCGGTACCTGAACAGGCCCATGTGAGTGTTCACAGTTAGCAGCTCTTGTGCTTTCTCGTCGAGTTCGAGTTGCAAGTATGCCTTGGAAAGGTCCAGTACTGTGAAAACAGTGCCACCAACTAAGGACGTAAAAATGTCCGCAGGAACAGGCAAAGGGTAGTGGTCTATTTTTATGTTGGGGTTCACGGTCACCCGATAGTCACCACAAATCCGAACAGCAGTGCTGTTTTCTTTGGCACTATAACCAGGGCGTAGCCCAGGCACTGTGTCTCACTCTAAAGATGACACCAGTTCTTTCTAAGTATTTGATCTCTTTCTCAACCACCTCCGACAGAGCGTAGGGTACTGGTCTCGCCTTACATAACACGGGGTTTGCATCCTCGCGCACAAGAATGCTACCCTGAAAACCCTTAATCGCACCATACCCTGGTTCAAACACATCAGGAAACGTTTCTCTGAAGGACTTTTCTTTGTTGAGAGATTTTTCCTCGTCTAGTGAATTTACCTGCACGAGCTCGGGCCAGTTTAGTCTGATTTTGGTAAGCCAATCTCGGCCAAGAAGAGCCGGCATGCGTCCCTCATACTGGTTCTTAGCTATCACTAGCGGCAAGTTTTACGCCTGACCGTAGTACTCTACTGTGACTTCTACGCTACCTTTCACAGGCACTGGCGTTCTGTTGTACGTAATAAGTCGCACATCCACATCAGAGCACTCTACACCCGGGAAGTGTTTGATGAACTTCTCTGCCATTAGCGATACCGCAGAACCCCTGTCCAGTTCCATTGGAGCCTCTTTACCATACATGTTTACAATTCCAACAAACGCGGGACTGTTTGTTACTTGGTTGAGGGCTATGACAGATAACAGGTCTGTATTGAACCATGGCTAAAAGCGCTAAAAAGACGTACACAAGATAGAAGACAAACACGGGCGCCCGTGTTTGTCTTCTATCTTGTGTACGTCTTTTTAGCGCTTTTAACCATGGTTCAATACAGTCAACACCAACTAGCCCAACAACAAGTTCTATAATAGGTCTGTCTCCGGCTTTCCTGATCCTTCAGGTTCTAACTTTTCGCATGAAACGTTATGCACTGCTTTCGTTTTGCACATCTTAGCTACGTGGCCTTTCTTAGAACATTTAAAACATGCACTGTTTAAGAGTGGACACGTTTCGGGAAGATGCAAATCTCTGAATTGATAGAAATTGATACCGACAGTCTTTTGTCGATCATTTTTAGAAGCTACCTTGTGGTTGACTCTGCGTCCGCTGTTCTGCTGCTTGGTACAGCCTTGCTTGCTTGGCTTGATGAACCGGCGTTGCCACTTCACGTCGGCAGAGCTGAGCGTGGACGCTGGTAGCATCTCCTTGGTGTCCTTGTTTGCGGCTTTCATGGCTGTTGCCACGGTTAAAACGCGCTCCCACGTGACGTCCTTGTCGTCCATGGCAAACAGACGGCAGCGAATGTCTTCGTTTCGGAGCCCGGCAATCAAGCGGTTTCGTAACGCCTCCTCTAGGAAAGTGACGAAGGCGCAAGTGGCTGCTAATGTCTTCAAAGCGACGACAAAGTCCGAGATGCTTTCTTCGGGACCCTGGTCACGTCGATGAAATCGGTAAAGTTCCGTGACGACCGATCATTTTGGAGCGTAGTGCTTTCGTTGCGCCGCAACCGCCTAGTCATATCCGGCTTCCGTCGGCGTTTTCGGTAGAAGTAAGCTGCGCAGCGTCACGTAGGCTTTCTCGCCTAGCACGGTAAGAAGAACGAGCAACTTCTTGCCTTTAGCAACATCGTTCGCCGCTGCATACAGCTGGAACCGCTCAAGGTACACATCGATGTCACCTGAGTCTGGGCAGAACTCCGGAAGCTTCCCCACAGTAGTTGAAGCAGCTGACGTCATCGTCGTCATTCCTATGATCCCATCTTCTTGTCGCCAAATGTTGTATCGTTCGATTAAATGGGACGCCAGGTACTCAAGGAGACATCGCAGACATCTTTACGTTCCAGAACCCAAGCATACGTGTCACGCGATGCGCGTGGCATAAAACTATATACAGACAGTCACACCTGGTAGTCAGCATGGGAACTACTCAGAATAATTAATACAAAACAAAACTGAAACTAGGTTACAACAGCTCTAAACTTTTAGCAGACAGACGTCGCTACATCGGCAATCGGCAAAGTGGTCCCATGTGTAAAACCACTGATACCGGGTGTATTTTATTTATCTGTTAAGTAACATATAGGAACTAAGCATGCACGTGTATATGACACGTTTCTTGCTCCACTTACTTAAACGGTCTCCAATCCGGCGATACTCTGAAAGAATAAGAGTGCTTTTTTTCAGCAGTTGATATTATACCCATGTATTAACAGACAACTAAAACATTTCGATATCATCATCATCATCGTCATGTCTCTTTATTGTGCCCATAAACGACCAGACGTGTGTAATGCGGCACTGGTATGTAAAAGTTAAGAAAATAATCATGAACGAATTCTATATGCCAAAATATACATCCATGAATTCATATGAAGAACAGAAATCCACTCGAGCAACTTATATACATCACTAAGAATAAAATAGCATATTATGCAATTGTCTTTTCAATTCAACATAGTTATTGAAAATATCTAAGTTTTCATTTCCAAAATGATTTACAGATATCTGCATTCTAGGTAAAGGCGATGACATTAGATTGTTCCGAGGGTAAAAAGTAAAATCACTCCTTATAAAACGAGCCGGAACATTAAAATTAACTTTGCATAAAAGCTCGGAGTCTATATCATTATGAATTACTCTGTACAAAAATACAATATCACGTGTCAGCCTTCTGGCAGATAAAACTTGAAGCCCTAATTTAGCAAGAAGTTCATAATTTTAAAAATGTCTCCTGCCAAAATGTCTATCATAAGCTATGCGTACCAGGCGTCTCTAAACAGACTCAATTTGTGCTTCATCATGTGCACTAAAGAATTCTACACTATCGAATCAAATTCTAATCTATACCTGATAAGAGAGCAAAACAAGCGGAGCAAGCAAGCATGACCCACAAAATGTCGAGTTATACGAGTTATCATTCCCAGCAACCTAACCGCCGAATTCACAAACCTCACTCAAATTGAGGGGCCCCTCCACTTCCTCGAGGAAGGCCTGAGGGCCAGCGTTGGCCAATCGCGACGGCGGATCCGTTATCGCGATTGGCCAGCGCCGGCCCTCGCGCCTTCCTTGAGGAAGTGGAGGGGCCCCTCAATTTGAGTGAGGTTTGTGAATTCGGCGGTAACTGTGGTACAAGCAATCTGACTGGCGTAGTAGCTGAACGATAGCGAACTATCAAAATGCACGCGGAGATCACGAATGAGAGACACTCGTGAAATAATCTTACCGTCAATCGGATACAAATATGACGCAGGCTCCCGTTTTCTACTGTACGACAAAACCTTAGTTTTTTTCAAGATTAATTATAAAAGATTTGCGATACACCAATCAAGTATACACGACGCATCATTCTGAAGAAGCACACAGTCATCCCTCAAACGAATTCTCAAGAAGAGTTTGATATCATCAGCAAATAGCAACGCATTTGAATTAGTTATGCAAGTTTCAATGGCATTGATAAAAATCAGAAACAAAAGTTGCCCTCAATTGAAGCCCTGGGGTACTCCAGACGGGGGAAAAAGAGTCAGAAAAACTGTGTGAAATACGAACGACGCAACGACGGTCGGTCCGATAGCTTTTAAACCAATTTACGAGCACAGGCGAAAATCCGTTCTGCGACAGCTTATGCAGAAGCAAGGCATGATTAACTTTGTCAAACGCCTTGGAGAGATCAAAATAAAAACGTCAACCTGACCACGACCATAAACGTAGAACGCCGAATAATCGAGAAAGGTACATAGATTCGTCTCAATTGAGCGTCCTTTACAAAAACCATGCTGAAAGGCAGTAATGCGTTGATTGAAATAATAAGACACATCTGTGTGCACTAAAATCTCAAATATTTTAGCAAAAACACATAGCAGGGACACGGGGCGATAATTGTTTGCGGCAGAAGTATTTCCAGCCTTGTGTACTGGAACAACAACCGACTCTTTCCAAATAGACAGGAAAAAAACCGTACACAAGGAAATATTAAATATATGTTCTAAGACAGGTGAAAACACACTCGAACAATCCTTGACAATGAAATTGGGAATCGAATCTATGCCAGTTGATAATTTCGGCTTCAGTTTTTTTATGGCCTCCGTAATTTCGCTAACAGTGACTTTGTTATTCATGAAGACGTCTGAGTAATGGTGATCATTGAAAAATGCACTATCTGCAGGAACATCTGAAGAAAAGCAATCATTAAAGTGACTTGCGAATATGTTAGCAGCACCTTTAGGGTCAGAGAGATATCCTGAATCACTCTTTAAGCTGATACCCTGTCCACTGCCGTCTCGTGTGCTCTTTGGCAAATTTCCTGTTTATTTAAACTGCGTAACAAACTATCTTCCCCTGTTCTTCGATAAACACGCTCGTCATAAATAAATGGCTTTTTCACGAGAGAGCGATAGATGCTAAACCTAGTGTATCACCTTTTTGCTCCGTTTTTCTTGTACATTTTATGACAGTGGGCTTTTGGGAGCGGATATAGTGAATCAGATCTTTTGAATACCACGCAGGTACTTTTTGGGCTTAGATGATCGCTGAGGAATAAGCTGATAAATTCTATTTTTTACTGCAGCAGTGAATGATTTCGCCTCTGAATCAGCTGAAACGTCGTCTAAAATCGGCAACCAGTTATAATCTTCAAAATACTTATAAAGGCCAAAATAGTCGCCTTCTTTGAAAAAGTAATACTGTAAACGACTAAAGTTTTGCGAGGACCTAATTTTCGCGAATTTCGCGAATCGCTTACATTTCGCGAAAAATACGTCCCGCGAACAATTCGGGCAATATAGGGACGAAGCACATTTGGCCAGTCTTGTACGCAACGCTATCTAATTACTTTTCCAGGTAAGGAAGTAACGACTTAGTTACTTTTCGAGAAAAGGAACGAGTAGCGTATTTTTGTTACTTTTTAATCGAGTATCGAGTAAGGTTACCCAGTCACTTCTATAGATCATCGTGAATAACGCGAATTATCCTATTTGTTTTTCCCTCCAGCTCGCGCCTCTGACTTTTGCGGCTAAAAAGCACGAACGAGAAAATAAAAAGGATACCCCTTGAATCGCTGAAATTCTGGGCATAAATAACCGCGCAAAATATTGGAAAGCGGCTCGCTTCTGAAAAACGTAAGATCAAGAGTAACTACAGTACCTCGTAAATTTTAGGCTAAATTCACGCATTTTTTTTTCAAGCTCAATAACGAGTAACACACTTAGTTACTTCTTAATTGAGTAGCAAGTAACGGTATTTAGTTACGTAAAGTAATTGCGCGTATGTTTAGACAGACCGAAGTTAGTCCGACCCGATGGGCGGACTTGTTTCTCGGCTGTAGATAAGACATTTTGCTTGTGCACTACAATCGCTAGCCTGGTTTTTTTTTAACACGCACCACGCGGCAGTAGCGAGTTTTAGTAGACCGTGTTTCCCGCTCCGCTAAGCCCCTCCGCTGCCCGGAACTCTACAGCCAAGGCCATCGGCGTGCAGGCGCAGTGGCGGTTTCTTCGTAGCGGAGGGCTAGCGGAGGGGGAAACGCGGTCTACTAAAACTCCCTAATGATACGCGACCACACGTAGGTACGCTGCTCATCCAGATCGAAACGGGCAGGGGTGGGGATTGAACCCAGGATCCCTGGGTTTTGCAACGCGAGCTTTCGCTCCACGCGCTCCGAGCAGTGGTGCGACACTTGGCCACCGAACCCCCTATTTGGTAACTCTTTTGATGGGAAAGCATTAACTGTCCCATAGAGCGAAGCCGGCGTTGTCTGTAGCAGCGAAAAATGGCTCCTAAATTCCATCTGTAGCAGCGAAAAACGGCACCTAGGTTCCCATTGGCTGACCGAAACGGAACCTAAAGTCTCATTGCCCAAAAAGCACAGCAACGCAGATGCTTCGTCAAAGAAGTTGGCGGGGCGCTCAAAGTCAAAGCGGACGCGTCTCAGAAATAAAACACAAAGAAAAGCACAGTAACGCAGATGCGTCGTCCCGGAAGCCGTGGAGCCGGCGGGGGGAGCCGCGCTTGCGCAATGGGGGAGCGTGATGTCACCGTCCGAGCGCCGTGTGAAACAGGAAGACGTGCCGCGCTGCTTGTGGGAATGCGCTGCGTGTAGGAATGCTTTCGCATTCCTACGCGTAAGCAGTCTTAAGTGCCTTCGTTTACTTTTCTCTCAGCAACGTATACATATCTGCATTGGGCGCTGCCCGATTGTTTCCATCGAATCGTGGCATCGGCTGCGGTCAGTGTTTTAACAAAATAGAGTGCTTGAAAATTAATTTCTAACCCGGGTTCAGACACTCTGTTGGCGGAATACAATGAGCTCTAAAGCACCTGGGTGTATAAAAAATCATTAAGGCGTCTATGCGGTTTGACACTTCTTTCTGACTGATTACATCTTCACGACCATCGAAGCTGAAAGAGACCAAGAAAGAACTGTGCGGGGACAAACGCATTCTAGTCTGCCGTTGACTGGCGAAAGTCATGGTGTCAGATGAGATGGTACAGGTGCATTACCACTTGTACCGCAAAAGTTGAACTGCTATTTCAACAACCAGATGGCACTAAATTTTCAAAACGGATTATTGGGACTCTTGAAAACATAACTTATTATAGTTCTAAGCGAGATTTCTATGAAGGTAATCTCCTGGTTCCTTAAGGTTATTTCGATTTACTACATACAATAGTAGTGGATCTTAATTACAGTAATATACTTGATGTGAAAAAGTAAGCTATTGTAATGGGTTCGTGTGTAATTTCCCACTTTTGGATTTCTTTGGCTCGTATCTACAATTATGTGTCTTTTGTGCATAATTTACTCTTGTCGTTTTTTTAATTGTTTTAGTACTTTCTATTATAAATATTACACTCTCAGTTTCGTCTTGTGGCTTAAATATAAAAAGTATAAAAAGTAATTATCAACAAAAATAAAAAGTATTCGTCCCTATGTTGGATACTTGCCACGTGTTTCCCTCTATTGTGAATTTATTACGTGAGCATATTTTAATAAACTCAACACCAATATGCAATGACACTTTTGTTTTGTTTAGGCCCGTTCACACTCTTGCGACCGAGTAAGACCGAGAGAGACCAGACCGGTTTTTAAGCCTCTTACGACATCTTAGGACCAGCTCCCCTGCAGCGCATCCGGTCCTAAGACGTCGCAAGAGGCTTAAAAACCGGTCTAGTCTCTCTCCGCCTTACTCTGTCGCAAGAGTGTGAACGGGCCTTTTTTGTGTATACTAAAATTAACTGATTCTGAAGTAGATATTGTAACCTCTAAGTGTGGTAAGAATGTAATCTATGACTACGAATAAATAAAATATCCCAAGAAGTGTAAATGCCCAAGAGAGATCAATTTAAGTGTTTCATAACAGCTGAGGAATAATGATAAAATTACAAAATGTATTATAAAAGATCGAGGTACACCTAAGCATTCCTTGTGAGTTGTGAATGCGAAAGCATGCATTGTCCGCTCCCTTTTTCGTCCGCTGCGTACTTTTCGTCGCCGGTCGGCGCATGTGCTCCCTGGTGACCTTGGACGCTCCGCGCTGATGGACACGCAGTGCCATGGGGTGAGCGGTCATGGAAACTGTAGAGCGCAGCGGCCAATGGGAGCCTCGTCGACGCGCGCCAGCCAAGGGAACCGGAGGAAACTATCTGTTGTTTTCGCGCTTCAGTCTGATGACGTCAGCTTGCTCCATGAGACAGTTAATGCTTCCGCATTAAAGGGGCGGTGCAACGATATTCAATTGGAATGTTTTTCACTTTATACGAGCTTACTGGCACTTACTGGCACTCAAGGATACTCGCACACAACGCCACTGACCAAGGAATTCCTTTGTTGCGCTGTAATTTCGAGGACGAAACCGAGCGTTTTCATTCAATCTCTCCTTCGCAAAACCTGATGACGTAGCTGGGTGGTAGCAGTACCGCCCAATGGCGATATTTGAATGCGGCTCATAGATTGGACCCGAGCATTGCGTGGGCACTCGATTTGGGCTCGTGATAATCTATAGCTCGAGAAGAATTTGGGTAGTGTCCTGTGTCCAATCGGTGCAATGACGACAACAGCCAAACCATAACAATGTCTGGAACTCAGCGCGTGTCCTGTGAATTGCCAACCCCAGCGCATGGCTATGATCAACATTGGCGGCATATAATCGGCTCCAGATCACGTGGCCGCTTGTTCTGGCTGCGAGTTGAGGAGGGGAACTCTGCTCGTTTTTCATTATTTTTTTTTCCTGCGACTTCGCAGTGATGTGATTGCTGCGCCAATTGCGCCAAACTGCGCCAAGGGGCTAACCCTGCTACATCCTGCTACACTGTGCCAAAATATGGGTAATCTGCGCCAAGCCTGCGCCAAAGGACCAAATTTGGTCGCCTTTCAAAACCGAAACTGAACTGACTACCGTAATTGAGCATGCGTGAGCTAGGTGGCGCAAGCGGCCGCCCGACACAAAGTACTCTGCATCAATCGCTCATCCGCTCTTGCGTGGTTTTTCCCGCCGTCTCTCGTTTCGCGCTCTCGTCTCACTCACAGTGTGTGGTCTCGGTGGTCTCGCCCACATTTCACTTGGTCTCGCCGGTCTCGCGTGTTTTTAAAACTTTTTCAACGATAGACGCGGGCATGTGCGGACGCTCTGACACTAGCGTGCTGGGTACCAGCTATGCCATCATGCTGTGAAACGAAACCACGTTTTTGCGCGGCGGGAGTTACTTTATGAGCTAAAGCACTTGCTCCTGAAAGCAACCGCCGTGGGAAGACTATATTTGGTCCCTGCCTGCCACTCGCCGTGGTCGCGCAACGTCGGGTGTTGCCGTCGCTACGCCGCTGCAAATATGGCGCTTTCTAAACTGAAACGTTAGGACCGCCCTGATGTTCATCAACATTCATATTCTTGTTTATTACGCTACTACAAAAATCCCTCTAGCTCAAAGACTGCCGTGTCGAAGTACTGTTTACTTAGGTTTCTCTCGGTATAGGCTTTCTTTCGAGGAGGACCCCGTGACAAATCTGCCGCGAAAGAGGGTTGGTGAAGAGAAGTGAGCTAAAGCCAAGAAGGCAATGTCTGCACGCTGAACCCGCACAGCGCGCTTGCTTGTCTCGAGTTGAGTCGTTGCACAAAGCGCTCCAAGAACTTTTTGACCCTGGCTCGTGATGTCTTGCATCGATGTGCGCAGGTTCTTTTTTTTTTTTTTCTGTGTTTAGCTTGTACCTCGCCGGCCGGTCTGGCAAGCACGTGCGGCTGGACTGTTTTTTGTCGTATGCTGGACAGTTTCATTTTGTGTACAATTTTGGGAACCAGTTGGCGACGGAGTGGAGTGCATGGCATGGTTTCGATCGAACAGCCATCTCCGCTCGCGCGACAATTTCCCATTGCACTGCAGTGGTCACGTGTATCAACAGTTAGAGACTGCTTCCATTTATTATATAACTAGTCAACCTAATGCTGTGATATTTATTACTAAGCTGGTCATTTTCAAATAAAGTTTAATATGTGCAGTTTGGTTCATATTTATCTATAACGGGTACATATATAGGTACAGGGTGTCACAAAAGAACATTTACACGGTATTTTTTACCGCAAAAATAAACTAGGCATTGCCGAACGCTCATTCTCCGCCCAAAGCCAGCGCTATAGGTCACAACCAGATGCCAAAGTTTCAGCCCGATCCGATAACTTAATCAAAAGTTATAACTGATTTTCTGAAACTTTCAATGGGAAAATGGCGGCCGACGGAGTTTTCGAACACATGGGGCTCTATGGCACCAGAAACCGAAACCGAGCAAAAATTGGCTACATTTTCCCATTGCAATGTTCAGAAAATCACTTATAACTTTTGATTAAGTTATCGGATCGGGCTGAAACTTTGGCATCTGGTTGTGACCTCTAGCTCTACCTTTTGGCGGAGAATGAGCGTTCGGCGATGCCTAGTTTATTTTTGAGGTAAAAAGGAGAGTGTAAATTTTCTTCTGTGACACCCTGTATAATTTGACTGAAGCATTGCAAAATGTGTCATGTCATTGGCATTTCAGTTACATGTTGAAAGACGCCCAGGTGGCCTAACTTGACTATAATTTGTTTATTGCGGCGAGCAAAGTTGCTTGAAAAGCCACTTTTGCTGCTCCCAAACACTGTTTTAGCTGCTCCAAAAGCCACTTTTGCTGCTCCAAAACACTGTTTTGGCTGCTCCAAAGTCCACTTTTGCTGCTCCAAAACACTGTTCTGGCTGCTTCGAAAGGTGCTCCAAAACGGCTTAGGCCAATCACATCACTGATTTCGATTGCGTGTGGTGATAAACGAACCGGTATTTCACAGGTCATTAACGTCAGCGATCCGTTCTAAGCGGTATTTGCGCAAAATACAAAAATCGTTGCATCGCCCCTTTAAAAGACACCACAAAATAAGCCAACGTGGGCCACTTACCAAACGTTGCGCATTGGCTAACACACTAAATATTTTTTTTTCATATATTTTGCGTTAACGATTCGGAATAACAAAACTTCTGGTGAGGTGGGCTTCACGTGCGAAACAATTATTTTTTTCTTTTTAATTTTCATGATTATTGAAAATACAAATGACTATAAACCATATTTGATAAAAAAAAAGAAGTGCGAGCGGTTGTGTCTCTTGGGTTCAGTGACCCTCGAAACACAACCTAGAATAGAATAGAATAAAATAGAATAAGTAATTGCAAGGCATGGAGTTCAATAAACGACATTCTGAAGTATATCATATATTATTTGCTTCAATACATTTGTTGACACTTGCCTGTGAAATCCTTTGAATCTTTCAGTTCATTTTTAGACGAAGGTAACTGAAGAGCCACCGGTACTGAAAGGGTGAAAAGAAAGGCTATTAAACATTTTGAATGGAAACTGCTGGCCACCCCGTTATATCTGATGTTAGCGCGACTGAAGACCTAGAAGCAATCAGGCTGCATAATTTTGCGCACGTTGAAAAACTCCCGAGCGCAATAAAACAATTAACAACAGCAATGCAGCAAAACCCAGATGTCAAAATTGCACGTGTGAAATTATATATATATATATATATATATATATCCCCGCTCCTGGCCCAATTTTTCGCCAGCTCTCTTTTCCTTTTCCTAACTTTAATGCAATAAATTCAATAATCACCTTCTCCCCACTTCGTTCACAATATATATATATATATATACATAAATATATATATATATATATATATATATATATACATAAATATATATATATATATATATATATATATATATATATATATATTGTGAACGAAGAGGGGAGAAGGTGATTATTGAATTTATTGCATTAAAGTTAGGAAAAGGAAAAGAGAGCTGGCGAAAAATTGGGCCAGGAGCGGGGATTGAGTTTCCGACATTTGCAAGCTGAGATGACGTGCCACGTCACTGCCGCAGTTCGGAAATAGCGCGGGCCTTAAATCAGCGACGGTTGTCGTCTCCCCAGTTAAGCGAATTCGAAACTAACAGCAGTACACAGAGAGCTGGTCAAAAATTGAGTCCGCCGAAACCAGTGGCCGGGATGGTCTAATCGGTTAAGGCGTCGCCCCGGACAGGCGAAGGTTGCGGGTTCAATCCTAGCTCCTGGCCCAATCATTCGCCAGCTCTCTTTCCCTCTCCCTTTCCCTAACTTTGATGCAATAAATTCAATAATCACCTTCTCCCCTCTTCGTTCACAATATTACTACGGCTGCACTTGTCAATCTCAATTCATTCCCATTACATACACGGTGCAGCCTGTCCCTATGAGGAGGAGTGGTTCCCTAGATATCTTGGAAGACGTGCCCTTTCCGACATTTGCAAGCTGAGATGACGTGCCACGTCACTGCCGCAATTCGGAAATAGCGCGGGCCTTAAATCAGCAGCGGTTGTCGTCTCCCCATTTAAGCGAATTCGAAACTAACAGCAGTACACAGAGAGCTGGTCAAAAATTGAGTCCGCCGAAACCAGTGGCCGGGATGGTCTAATCGGTTAAGGCGTCGCCCCGGACAGGCGAAGGTTGCGGGTTCAATCCTAGCTCCTGGCCCAATCATTCGCCAGCTCTCTTTCCCTCTCCCTTTCCCTAACTTCGATGCAATAAATTCAATAATCACCTTCTCCCCTCTTCGTTCACAATATTACTACGGCTGCACTTGTCAATCTCAATTCATTCCCATTATATACACGGTGCAGCCTGTCCCGATGAGGAGGAGTGGTTCCCTAGATACAAATGCAAATGTCGGAAATGTCGGATGCAAATGTCGGAAAGGGCCCGTCTTCCAAGATATCTTCCTAGATACGATTAAATCGTACGAAGCCAGCATATAACTTTAACCTACGAAGCCTAGACACTTTAGGTAAAACGGACATCTCAATTGATGAAAAGGGTAGTTGACCTCCCGAGCGCAATAAAACAATTAACAACAGCAATGCAGCAAAACCCAGATGTCAAAAGTGCACGCGTGAATTCTATATATAGATATATATATATAAATTGTATATAGATATATAATGGGAATGAGTTGAGATTGACAAGTGCAGCCGTAGTAATATTTTGAACGAAGAGGGGAGAAGGTGATTAAAGTTATATGTATATATATATATATATATATAACTTTAATCGTACCTACGAAGCCAGCATAAGCACTACAAAGACTAGACACTTTAGGTAAAACGGACATCTCAATTAATGAAAAAAAGGTAATTGAGCTCATGGAAGGGTAACCATATTTTGTACAATAATTGAGGATATTAAGCGCTATAATCTTGAACCGAGCTATTCTTAAGCGGTCTTCACACAAACCTATACACAAAAGCTGTAAGAATTATTGCCTAAAAATTCGTACTTGGATTTACAATATGACACCAAAATCCTACTTTAGGGACTAGAAGTAACTTTCGTAAGTGTCAGCTTCACTTCCGTAAAACAATTCAACACCCGAAATCACAAAATAAACAATGATGAGGTTAATTACGTAAGGTGGATAAACGTCGGAAATAATACCTGCATCATTGCACTTTCGAAAGCACAGTTCGTAGTTTCGTCAAGGGACGTTAAACTCGCCTCCAATTATTTTCACGGTACTACTCTCGCTAAAATTGTCAAATCAGGGTAATCCAAACCTTCTATATAGAGGCTATGTACTTGAACCTCATGTAAGACGTAAAGACTGTGAAACGTGATGCACCTGTGATATTTTATTTATTTGAGCGAGTGCAGTAATTTCTTAGACCTCGCTAGTACGTAAAGTTGAAACTCACCCGTTGCCAAAAATGATGTAAAAAGAAGAATAATTGCGGTCTTCATCGTGCAGTTCTTCAAGTCAGCGGTTCTAGACAGCAAGACCTTGCACTCAGGCTTTATAGGGACTCACATGCGTCATTTATACGGTTAATAATGTGAACGCAGAACGTTTAGCAATCTCGTCCAGACTTCCTTGTCTGGCAAATGACATCACTATAAAATGTCTTTCAATGCTTTTAACGCCTGGCAGATTCGCAGGTGGTTTGGAATGACTGGTCGCAACTCTTTAGAATATCTTTCCGAAAAAGAAAAAAAAAATGCATGCCTGGGGTGGTTTGTCGTAATGTTTCATAAAGCCACGTGCAGACATCTATATTAAAAAAATTAAAATATATTTCAGAGAAATTATTTCAACATTTGAAATGCGGAACTGTTTCTCAACGAATCAGACGAAATGAATGAAATATAAATTATAGTACAATTAAATGCAAAGGTGTTCCCCTTCTCCAGGGATTATTTTCATCAAATATAAAGTATTCTACAACATGCGTGACAGTCATACCATATTAGAGAATCCAAAAACAAAAGCGATAAAAAAAGTCTGTCTCGCTTCCTAGAAAACTACCTCTACGCTTCTGGCACACACCCAAAATCAGCGCACAGAAATTTTCCGGAATAGGACCGTAACGGCTTACGCAAGAAGGGGTCATTCCTTCCGACCATTTTCTGCATGTGACGTCTACGGATATTTTCGGGGGATTGTGAGGAAGAAAAAGGTTTATGTTTGCTTAGTTCCGACTGCAATGGACCTTTTGTAGAAATACGCGGTGCGAATGCGCGGAGTATTTTATGCGCCTGGGTTCGAGAGTATCTAGTTCCAAACAATCCGCCATCTTGCATTTCTCGCCTTTGAGCGGTTTCGTTGTGTCGACCTCGGGGCGGAAGATTACGCACGATGGGGACAAAGGTGAGCTGGGGGGAGCCGTATCTAGGTCACATCGCCAAAATGGGTGAACAGGATGTAGCTGACGTTTTGGGTGTGGAACGGGTGGGAGAGGCCTTGGGCGCGCGTTGTTTTCCAATCACCTAGTCTCGAACCGATTCGCGTCTCAAGGTGGCAGCACATATTCGCCAAGAGGTCCATTGTGGTGGTTGTGGGGATATTTATACAGCGTGTAGTTGGTCAGCCATTTAAGGTTGCGACGAGTCACTCGCTGTAGATGAGAAATTTAGCCAGTGCAGTACAACTGCTAGCCTGGGGTCTTTAACGTGCACCATCCAGTAGTGATACACGACCGCACGCCGGTACGATGCTCATCCAGATCGAAACGGGCAGGGGTGGGGATTGAGCCCAGGATCCCTGGGTTCTGCAGCGCGAGCTTTCGCTCCACGTGCTCCGAGCTGGTGTGCGCTAGTCCACTCGGCCACCGATCCCCCCTTCCGACTGCAAGTCTCCACAGGGACAGTTTCAGCAACAGTTTCAGTTTCATTAGGGTAATATTTATTTGTTGTTCTTTAATTTATTCCGGAATACTACACTTTTCAGTCAGGAGACATGGTAGTAGTACAATAATTTAAAGTCAACACATTATTCTCGAAGGCGACAGTGCTTTCACACTGCACATCAAAGGGCTGCCATGGTTATCCAATTCAAAAGCGTAGAGAAAATACGCCCACGTATAAACTAAACTGTAAAACAAGATACGTGGGCCAAGAACGAGTAAAGAGTATAATTAATATCGGCCTTTGGGAGTCTTACCAAAAAAACGTAAACAAAGCAAATTTGAGTGATTAATTTATAAGTCGTTGTTTAATATTTATTTCTTCCATGCCTAAAGTGCTTAATTGGGGCATCATTTTTTGGGGGGTACACATATTATTAATTGCATAAAAAGTTCACAAAACACATCAATAATTAGGTTATGCTGTGTAACACATCAAACATTAGGCGATTAGCAAAGGCTGATAACTTACAGGAATTAACTAGTTCTTTCCGGCAGCGTGTTACATCCGCGGAGAGTCTTTCGAAAATGTGAATCTTTAAAAGTGTCTATTCTACAATTACAGTCATCGGAAGTCCTTCTGATTCAATGAGGGTAACTAGAAACACCGAGTGATTTAATATATTGGGTATTATCCAGACTTACGTAACCAGAACTTCAGCTCAACATAAATTTAAGTATTTCTTCCTTGCGCCTTCCCTGTAATGCGGGCAAACGTGCCTAGACGTCTGAAACTGAATCTCGATGAGTATAGTTTCTAAAAATAAAACTAAATACTTTCTGTTGAATATTTCCCATTAAGTATATAATATATATTTTATTAATGGCGATCCAATACAAACGCAGCGTATTCAGGGGTTAAACAAATAAATGTTTTGGGAGTGGCTAAAATGTTTTCTCTATTAGCTGGTTTGAAATGACCAGGTGATTACAAAAAGTTTGACACTGCCTTGTGTGCTATAAAGTTCTATTAGGCGTTCCAACATTGCTAACTAAAATTGCTGCGTGTATATGTATAAAAAACCGTTAAGAAAAAACATTAGTTTTCCAGTGGTACTGAAAAGATAGAAGGGCGTACGGCTGCGTGTGATATGCATCTAAAGACTTTATGGGGTTTAGTACCATTTGCTAGGCCGAGAACCAAGAGTGATATTTATAAAAAAAGTAATCTTAATGGACATGGCTATCTTACGCACTATCGCGTACAAGACGAGATCAAACAGTCCTACGTGCTTCTTTGGTGATCTGGAGAGAGCTGAGGTCCAAACTAGAAATGGAATGCGACGTTGAGTCTTTATACTTCGTATTACATTTGCCAAATTGAGAGATGATAAAGTTTGTGGGAACTAGTGCCACTAAATAAGCTACGCTTCAGGGTAACGTCAATTACCCATCTTGTGGCTTAAGATCATGGTTGCCAGTCATCTGACGCTTTATTTGAAATCGCAGGAAACGCTTTTTCCTCCCCCAAAATGTTTAAACAGTTCGCGATAGAGCAAAGCAATATTACATGAGCTTTTTAACACCGAATCTAATGCCGAGAAAGTCACTTCTGAATCATGACAATTGGCAGTTGCATCTTCTCTGCACAAGCACTAAGATGGCGGCGCCCACAGCAATATCAGGGAAGAGAGTGCCGATCTTCTAAGCGTAGCTCATTTAGTGGGTCTAGTGGGAACTATAGACGCAGAGAAAGCCGAATAGGAATGTTTCCGGATGTGGTATGTTGGATTGAAGACGACAATTTGACAATGACTAGATGTCGCGTGCACGAGCTTGGCTGTGCCCTCAAGCACTTGGGCACCGGCCGTTACCAAACCAACACCACGGTGTAAGATAATACTCTTCAGGTGAGCACAGCGCGCTCCTCGCGACGTGCCGATAAAGTTCGCTTTTCACTCTCTCTCTTTCTCTCTCTCTCACTATGGTTTCAAGCGGCGCCGGCAGATGACTCGTCGACCCGTGGGCGTGGGCACGGTGTAAGACGCAGGAGGCTGGCGGCAGTGCACAAGACGGCTCCTGCCGCCTCATGCTCCACACGCGCAGAGCTCCAGCGAGGCTGTCGCACGTGCAGAAAGACCACGCTGTACCGGGGTGTCATGGCAACGAAATAATTTTTTTCGCTTTCACACAGTTTCGCCGTTCAGAGCCGTATATTAGGAGAGTTTGGACAATAGGCGGAGCAAAGGCCGCCGCCAGCGCCGAATATTCTCCCCCCGCTTAGAGCGTAAACTAAATTTGTGACACAGCGTCGACCAATCAGGAGACCTCTACTCCATCTCACAAATGTCTGCAGTGAAGACAAAGGCACAGGCGCGTGAGCCTAGCTCAGCGAAACGCTTTTGTTTTACGAGACCTCGTGCATAGGAGGCACTTTCCAAAGCCACGCGCTCGTGCCCATGCCTTTGTCTGCACTGCTAGAACAGCGTCCTGAGACTGGCTGAAAGAAAGCAGTGCAAAGGGTGGGGTGCGCGAGCGTCTTGAGACGCGGAGTTCCGCTCGGCACGGCTCAAATTAAAGTCGTGTCACAAATTTAGAGCACACGACCACCGCTAGGGGCTGTTTCGCGGCCTGTGGTTGGCCCCGAGATGCTCGCCTATTCAAAGCAATGTATGGCCAAACTCTCTCAATAAACGGCTCTGTCGCCGTTCGGCTGCCGGCGACACTGTCAGCCGCGGGCACGGTGGCCGCGGAATGATGCAGCCTTTCGGATGCCCGTCGAACGAACGCTATATGATTCCTCGCGCCGCGCATTTAGCCCTGCCGTGTCCTCACCTAAAGAGTGTATCTTACACCGTGACCAACACTAGGCCAGAGCCGTGTATAGAGAGAGTTTGGTCAATGGGAAGCGCGGGCAGAGCCAGGGCGTGCGCGAGACTCGGAAAGAGGGCTTGGCATGCTCTCTTGACCAACCAGAAACCGAAATGAATCCCCTAGCGGTGGTAGCGAGAAACAGTTCTGATCAAAGGTATATGTTCGCATATGGTTTTAATAAGCGCGTAACAGTGAAGTGTAGTAACTCTTTGTGGTTGAAAATAGGGTGCACGTGTTGTTTTCATCATGATCATGCAGAAAGATGTAACAAACGAATGCGCCGCTCAACTCTGTTTTGCTCAGACAGAGTGTGACCGCTCGGACGGCAGATTCCCGGCCCTCGGCGCTTGGCGTAAGGATTATGTCGATCGTTCCGCTAGTCGCACTCTTCCGCCATCATTTTGGATGAGCGTGATTGAAACATCACGTGTACCATATTTTCAGTCACCGAGAGTTACTCCGATGCAGTTATCAGGTTTGTTTCTCGCGACCACCACCAGGGTATTATTTCCGGCTTCTGGTTGGTCACATTCGAATTTCTGAAGACGCCCTGGAACACGCCCAGCCCGCTTTCGGCCAATGGCACCTCCTCATTTGTCTCCTATACTTCTCAACGAATGGCCAAACTCTCTACATATACGGCTCTGCACTAGGCTAGCACAATCTAGCAGGCAAGTATGCCACACTGGCGACGAGGATATTCCAGTCAAGCGATCAACCGTCGGCAAACTTAGCAAGCTGCGTATAGGGAAACGCCTTTTCAACACGGGTGCTCCATAGCACTAACGGGAAACCTACGACTGCTGCGATTTTCGAGAAATGACCCGCCAATGTCAATACCAACCGCGGGAGGATGACTTGCACAGGTCGCTTTCCCAAGTTTGACAAGTCAGAGCGGTTCGACTTTTACGCCGAAAAGTTCAAACGCTGGCTCGCGGCTAACGTTGGTTGTGGAAGGCAAGAAGGCAGATATCTTGCTTGCAACACTTCCGGCATCGACCTATGAACTGGTATGAGACCTTGTATTTCCAAGAGTAACATAACGTTCGTACGAAGGTCTAAAAGAAAACCTAATTCCGAATCTCAAGCCTAACCCCATCCCAATTACAGAACGATTTCGGTTCTACTGACGCGCTGAAAAACGCGTCATCATTAAAAACCTTGAATATGCTTCATACATTTGTAATCCCGGCTACGTCACGCTAATAAATAACTTGGAAGCTGTGCAGAATCGCTCCGTCCGCTTTACAAATTCTCGGCGCACTGCCAGCGTAACTAACATGAAGTCATCTTTTAATCTTCCTTCCCTCTCCACTCGTAGAAAACAATCTCGCCTCTGTCTATTAGATACAATTTATCATCATAACCAATTGCTTAGATCACGTTTGAGAAGATTGCTTTCTTTATTTCACAGCGTCTCGACCTATTGTCATAAAGTAGACATACCTTATCAAAACACAGTAACCTACTCATATTCTTTTATTCCGAAAACCAGCCTTGAGTGGATTCGCTTGCCCGCCTCTTTAGAGAGCCTCACGGACGGTGATCACTTTCGCGAAGCTGTTAGCAATGTTCTATAATATTTTTCATATCAAAATCAAATGTTCCTCCATGTGTATTATTTTACGTTAATTATAGTGTGCTTGTATTGATTTTAATATATTGTTTTTGTAAGGGCTTTCCTCCCAATAATGCTTTGGCCTTGAGGGTAAAATAAACAAATAAATAAATAGCGGTGAGGGCGAGACTCTGGCTGACTTTATTGCCGCACTAAAGCTCGCGCCACGCGTGCGATTTCAGTCTTTCTAGAAGATGCCTTACGCGACCGCTTCGTTTGTGCGTTCAAGGGTAGTCCGGAACATTTCCTCGGTTTTAGGATTACGACTGTTTTTAGAGCAGGCAGTGACCCTGAATTACGAGGTGTCATTTATTTTTTATTTCACAAAAACAAAAACAGGCGCGGTAACAACAATGAACTGCAAAGCAGACAACATAAGTACCCCGTAAAAAAACAGTCAAAATATCCCGACAAACCATTTTTTTAATCGATTAGTGTCCATTCAATGTGTTTTATTAGTAAGGATGACAAAAAATAATGCATTGGCAACTGACATGAAAAAAGCTCGCGCCGCTTTTGAGTCGAGAATATCGTCTGCTAAAGACGCCGGCTCTCGTCGCCGTATGCTCGTTCGTTGGCGGCAGTTGGCGCCGCGATCGCTTGCGCCATCTCTTGTCACCCGTGTGAAACGGTGCCGTATTGTTTGAAGACCGGTGGCTTCATATGAGCTAAGCCTTTTTCTTTTTTTACTTTTTCCTCATGTATGTTCGCTCTTTGCAAATTTTACACAAAAAAATGCACCATCTGTGGGCAACGCTGCGCAAAGTCGGCACGCGATAGGTTAAGAAATCGAATTTTGCGGTCGATTTAAAGAGCCTGACCGCTCCTTGGTAGTCC
This sequence comes from Ixodes persulcatus, assembly GCA_013358835.2. NCBI lineage: Eukaryota > Metazoa > Arthropoda > Arachnida > Ixodida > Ixodidae > Ixodes > Ixodes persulcatus. The sequence goes on along the minus strand of JABSTQ010010360.1, from coordinate 72,834 downwards.
CAGTACAAACTCCTCCCAAGATTATTGCGTTCTCCTACGAATCTAAACAGAGTATATAAATACAGTAAACTGTAAAATATTACTGCCTGGTGGGCGATACAAAACCGAAAATACAATGTTAACTTTTATAGTCAATATCTCATAATATTCAGTAATTACCGAATATTGTTCTAATCGTTCACATTCAAAGATATATTTTTGTGGAGACGTACGCCGCCACCGCGTTTACCAGAGCGATTTTAATAACATGTTTTGTAATTTTGTGAACCTATAACGTCACCCTCTCCTCAGAGTACCATGTTTTTGTAAACATCAGAACATGAAAAGTAAATGCAAGGCTGTTGAGAAAAGTGCTCAGTTAATTTTTTTTTCCATACTGCGACAAGCATACATAAAACCGAGCACCAAATCGTCGTGATTACACATTAACTTAATCCAATAAAATGGATGAGTGGTAACTGGCAATGTTTATGGGTCTAAAACGCCGCCTGTCGGACTTCCGCCAGGCGGTGCAAAAAGCTAAAATTCTCTCATTTTTGTGAACCTCTCAAAAACGGGCAACCATTCCAAGTCCGGGCACACTTTCTGGTACACGGATAATACCAAGTGGCCATTCTCGATGAAGTAGAGGCGTACCGGGCGGACATCAAGATCCGCATGGCGAACTGCCATGCGACACTTCCATGTGGCCTGTAGACCGAGCAACATGACGAGGTCGTAGGGGAAGACATTGTTCTCCACTGACAAGAACCGAATTCCACGGGCCGTAAGCGGCAGGTCTTTCTTGAGCGTGCATTGGAGCGCGTCCCAAAACAGGATAGCGTCCCAACAGTCGAGGAACGCGTGTTCCACAGTCTCCGGTGTCTTGCATAGACAGCAGTTCTCACCCCGCGGCACCGACATGTGTTTTCCGATCAACCACGCTTTAACGGGCAAGGTGTCGGTATGTAGTTTAAAAAAAAAATTACACCATCTTCCCGAGGGGAACCATGGGGTGATGCGGAGCATCGTGTTGGTTCCGAGGAAAGAGTCAGTTGCGTGCTGACGTCGAGAGATGGCGCCACCGACTGCCCTAGCGTTACCCCCTACGCGAGCCTTCGTCGCGGCTCGCGGCAGAGAAACTTGGAACGCTCGCCGCTCGCCGTTTATTTTTTTCACACTTGAAGGAGAGGAGACTAGAGGAGGAGAGTTGCGCGTGCGCGCGCGGTGTGGTTAGAATCGAACGCACGCGAAGTGCACGCACAGCTGGTAGAGAGAGAGAGCGGAGAGAGTAACGCGCAGCTGTTGGAGAGAGGGAAGGAGGAGAGTTGCGCATGCGCGCGCGGTGTGATTAGAATCGAACGCACGCGAAGTGCACGCGCAGCTGGTAGAGAGAGAGAGCGGAGAGAGTAACGCGCAGCTGTTGCAGAGAGGGAAGGAGGAGAGTTGCGCATGCGTAGTGTGAGTGCAGACTACAACGCCGACGCCGCGGGACATAGCCCCGAGCAAGAGATGCTCCGCATCTAAAAAAGGTCTTTACCGACCCACGTATTAGCATTCTTTTTACACGGCACAGCACGTCCCGGTCTGCGCTATCCTGATACATCGAGCGGTACAGTGGGATTAGAAATAAACAATCAAGAAGGTCTCGTGACAGTCGCTTCCGTGTCACCGTACACAAGTACTCCCTTGAAAGGCGTACACAAAGAAATCGATATGCACAGACAACCTCCTTGAGATATCCAGTGACTCTGCCTTCGTAATTGTCATAGGAAGAAACAATGAACTCCGGCAAGTCGTTAAACAATCTTACTTGGATGACTGTGCGCAAAAAAGGGTCAGCCTGGTCCCGCATAAAAAGGAATCGTGAGACTAGCTGTCTTAGAAATAGATGGGCCAAGCTAAGGCCCCCAGACCTTACGCGACGAAAGAGGTTATCACGGTTAGTCCGTTCCCACGTTGAATTCCATATAAATACAGCAAAAACTCGGTGCATACGCTGAAGCTGGACGCGAGAACAGTGTAACACCTGTAACAGGTACCACAGTTTTGCCACAAGAAACAGATTTGAAAGTAAACATCTTCGACAGAAATCTGTCTGGTTTGGGGAACAATCTGAAAAAAGAAAACTCAAACCAAAAGTTTAGAAACAAACAGTTCCCAACGTTTCGGGTTCGACTTGACTCCTTCTTCAGGGGTGACTAAAAATGGAATGGGACAGCGCGAGCTTCGACCTCTCCTTCCTCTTCTACCGAGTTGATGTTGTGTGAACGTGACGCAGGCCATGGACGTTTTGTTCAACGCGTCGCCCGTCGACAGTGCTGCACGCGCAACAACCATGGATCGTCTGGTGACACACAGCCCCGCCCCATCGCGCGCATCAGCGTCCCCTATGTAAAAGGGATGAGCGAGACCCTGGCGCGCGTGCTCCGAAAAGAAGGGATCCAAGTGACGCACAAGCCAGTTTCAACATTAGGACGGCTCATGCCAAGGCCGAAAGATCGCCTCCCAAAAGAGAAAGCACAAGGCGTGGTCTATAAGATACCGTGCGCAGAGTGCCCCGCCGCCTACATCGGTGAAACGAAATTTTTTCCCGAACGCATGCGCCAGCACCAGAACAATGTGGGCAATTTCGATCGCGAGCGTAGCGCCGTCGCGGAACATTGCGAGGCATTTGATCATCGGATCGACTTCGGGAACGCACACGTGATAGACACGGAGCCACATGTTCGAAAACGTCTGTTCTTGGAGTCATGGCATATCCAGAACACACCGGGGAACCTTAACAGGTCCCTCGGGGCCTTACCATCTATTTACGTCCATGGCCTGCGTCACGTTCACACAACATCAACTCGGTAGAAGAGGAAGGAGAGGTCGAAGCTCGCGCTGTCCCATTCCATTTTTAGTCACCCCTGAAGAAAGAGTCAAGTCGACCCCGAAACGTTGGGAACTGTTTGTTTCTAAACTTTTGGTTTGAGTTTTCTTTTTTCAGAAGAAACAGATCGCACACCGTGGCTCTCGCAAAAATAAAAAGATCACGCCCCCCCCCCAATTCGTCGCCTTGACTCTAATCTTTTCGGTTTCAGTTCGCCAAAGGTCGCTGTTTTCGCGATTATTCATAGGCACACCCATGTACACCCCAGGCTCGGTAGACCACTGAACGGTTTCGAACACCCGCGGAACCGCGTCCCAGCGGCCATGCCAAATCCCTAATGATTTCGTCCAGTTTACGGAGCATGCGGATTGGTCACAGTACTTCCTTGTCAGCTGGACCGCCGCTGTGACGCTCTCACGGTCACTACAGAAAATAACAACGTCGTCCGCGTATGCCAAAATTTTAACTTCGCACGCGTTTAAAGAAACCACGAATATTCTGACTCTTTATGACACTTCGGCAGAAGGGTTCCAGAAAAATGGCGAACAATAATGGAGAAAGCGGACATCCTTGCCGCACAGATGACAATACAGGGATACGGCGGGTGATATGCTTGTTAACTACAAGGCTGGTCAAGCAGTTTCTATACGCCATTTTTATGCCCTCAAATATAACTGTTCCCACCCCGACGTGATCCAATACGCTAAAAAGAATGTCATGTGACACCCGATCAAAAGCCTTCTCGAGATCAATTTGAAGCAATGCGACCTTCCGGTAGTTAGCGTCGCACAGCTCCAGCACACTCCGGGCAATGTGAATGTTATTCATTATTCACTGTTATTAACTGCCCTCATTCAGCGCTGCGCACTGAATGAGGGCAGTCGCATGCTTCCACGCTCCCTTGCTATTGAAGGTCGAAGTGATATGCCGTTCTCGAAGGACGGATGCGGTGTGCGCTCCGAACCTTTCATCGGCCGGATGCAATTCCTGCGATGCTCTGGGGATTGTTTTTTTCGATTTCACTGCAAGTGCATAGGAGTCATAAGCGACGAATATGAATACTTCACGAAGACTGGTTCCAGTGCATTCAAGTGAAAATCTTGCACAAAACGCAATGGCTCCGACGAAGTGAGTGTTATCGGTGGAAACCGCCCCTCGGAACGTGACGACGCAGCAACGGCGAGCGCCTCAAGTACCTGCAGCGCGTGCGGCTCTGTGAACAATCTCCTTCAGGCACTGCACGACAAGTTTGATTCACTAATCAAAGAATGGCCTCTGCAGGGCTGATAACGCGTCCCTGCACTTGCATCTGGCCCGGGAGCTATTACGTCGCTTCACCGCCCAAGCCGTACTGCCGCCACCAATTACAAGACCGCTTCAAGTGCCCAGCCCTGAACCAGCGAGCTTCGCGTCGGCGCTTGGCAGAGACTCTCGGACCGACGGCGGCAAGGCAACGCCTGGAAGTTCTCGTTCTACCATCCACAAGTCTTCGTCGAAACCTGCTGTGACTGTGGTTTCTTCCGCACTGCCAGTCCAGGTGACGGGCGAGGTAGCACCGAAAGACGCTGATGAATTTACGCTCGTCCAACGGAAGAAACACGTCAAGCCTTCATCTGGATCCTGTGCAAGCAGTAAGCTGTCGTCAGTCCCTAGACCACCAAGGCTTAAGGCACTTTTTGTTTCCCGCCTTAGTCCGGACACCTCGTGCCATGATGTAGGGGCAGCTCTTACTGCCTTTCTGGAAGGGAAACCTTTTACCGGCATCAGGTTGAAAACAAAACATGATAGTTACTCTTCTTTCCACATAACTGTGAATGCGGAAGACTTCAACAAAATTAATGTGGCGGTCATCTGGCCAATGGGCTCTCTTTTCAGACCATTTTTTGGAGCGGTACGGGGTAATGATGATCGTGACACAATTACGACAAATTAGATCACAGCATGAATTGTTCACTCTTTTACCGAAATGTACGCGGGTTGCGCAAAAAAGCTAATATACTTTTTAACAACGTCGTTTTAAGTGATTTCGATATTATTTCACTAACCGAAACTTGGTTGAACAGCTCCTTCGCAACAAATGATTACTTTCCCCCCGAATACACAGTCTTCCGCCGTGACAGAGAATATGAAAATTTGACTGTAAACTTCGGTGGCGGAGTCCTTATTGCAGTTAAAAATCACTTGCATGTGGTTCGCAGATTTGATCTTGAGTCAGACTGCGAATCCGTTTGGATTGAACTAACTCTTCGTGATAAAACTAGCCTTCTAATCGGCACGTTTTATTTTCCTTCTAACTTTAATGCATCTATGCTTTCTGATAAGTTAGATATATTGGGAGATAAGTTAGATGTAGACCGACACAATATACTCATGCTTGGCGACTTCAACATTCCTGATATAAATTGGAGTCCAGAACACTCAGCTCTGCCTACTCGTAATGCATCACCAAAGGCAAATATTCTTTCGTTAACTTTCAGGGACTTGACCAATGGAATAGTCTTCAAAACCATGCAGGAAATGTCCTAGATCTTGCTCTATCTAACTTTTTCATCGACAGCCTAGTGTGTGTCCTTAACCCATTGGTATCACCCGATGTTTGGCACGTCCCATTTCTTGTCTCCCTTAAGCTTTTCGTGGGGAACGTGAAGCAAAAAACAAATCCTGACTCGTTCTCCTTTTCAAGAGGCGATTACTTTGGTCTATCTTCAATATTTAGATAACGTAAACTGGGCACACATATACAACATGACTGATGTAAACTGTGCTGTAGCAGCGTTTACTAAACATATCGTATCCGCACTTGAGCGCTTCGTTCCTAAGAAACGTCCCCAAACAACTCGGAATCCTCACTGGTATTCTAATAATTGGGGTTGTGTGGATATTTATACAGCGAGTCGTTGGTCAGCCATTTTAAAGTTGCGACGAGTCACTCGCTGTAGATGAGCAATTTAGCCAGTGCAGTACAACCGCTAGCCTGGGGTCTTTAACGTACACCACGCAGTAGTGATACACGACCGCACGCCGGTACGAAAACTTTCGCTCCACGTGCTCCGAGCTGGTGTGCGCTAGCCCACTCGGCCACCGATCCCCCTCACTGGTATTCTTTCGAGCTGAGATCAGCTTTAAGATCCAAATTGCATTATCATAGGAAATATAAGGCTTCTGACTCAGCGTTCTGGTACGCCGAATTTTCCGAATCACGCGCGCAGGCAAAGTCGTTGTTGCAGCGCGATAAGAGAGTGCACCATGAGTCAGCAGAGCGCAGTTTATATCGTGACCCATTGCAGTGTTGGAGGTACAGTCAGCACGAAATGAAACCCGAACGCCGGAACGCGTGGCCGTTGATACAGGCTGCTCCACCTGGAGGGTCCCTGAGAACTAATGAAAATGCACCGGGGTGCGAGGGTGCGGGTCCTACTAATAGCATCTTCGATCAACTCGCACCGGAATCGCCCTGAAACCTCGACAGTGCACAGCGCTCCTCGGTCGTGCAGCACGAAGTCGGTGCGACATCGAAGACAAACTGCGCCGCAGCGGTGCACCGCGGCGAGCTCCACCATGCGTCACCCTGCATTTTGTTCGTTTTTTCTTGCGTAGATTCGCGCGCGCTGCTCGTCTGCTGTCAATTTCTCCTGTCTTTTTAATCGCGGATTTGGCGGTCTCACACGAATGAACATCGTGGACGTGATTGTCGATGGGGTCACGAAGCGGGTGACAATTTCACAGGTATATGCTGCCCATCATTGCTGGTTCGAGAAAGAGAACTACCACATAATGGCCGTACCTCGGTGTCATCGAAACACCTCGCAACGCTTTCCACGAAGTTCATACCTTTCGGGCGCTCCTTGCCACCGCAGCAATCGCCGGTAACCGCGGCGATGATACGAAGCTCGTCGTCTCGCTCTCAGAAAAACTGAGGTATTCATCGAGCGCAGATGCGAGGCGTGTTCGTTTTCGCAAAGTCGCCACCTCGACAGACTTCGCGTCTGCTATTCCCGCCATCTCCTCGATTCCCGCTTCTGGCCGCAATGCCTGATGGGACTGCACCAACTGCACCCCGGCGCACCGTCGATGTTCTCGGTGCGCGTTGGGGCAACGAGAAGCTGCACCGGGAGGGTGCGCTCCGTTGATCGAGGACGTCCGGTGTGCACCGGTGCACTTGATCGAAGACGACGGGGCGCACCTCCGTGCACCGGTGCGCACCGGTGCGGATGATCGAGGATGCTATAAGATTAGCTCGACCCTCGCGCGGCGCGTTTGGGAGTTCCGCGTTTCGTCGGTGGCGCGCTGTAAACGCCGTCCCATCCGATACAAAAAGCACTGTCACTCGCTTTGTGTATCGGATTCCCAGCGATATCTCTTCAGCGCTGTCATTCATTATCGCTTTGTGTATCGCAAGGGCGAAATGAAAGTTGAAACATTTCGTGCACAGAAGACCCGTAGTGCTTGATGACGTGTCACCGGAACCACGCTGGGGCTCCGGTGAACGACGTGCCACGCGGTTTCTGAGAAATAGTGAAACGTCATAAACGCCAAATAAAATTCGTTTATTCGCACGACCATACTCTTTATGAACAAAACAAAAATGCTGCAACAGACCGACGCGGATGCCTCGGATTTTATGAGCAATACACATGTTTTCCTGCGAGGTTATCAGTCGGTTCTTAAAAAGCGAGGAATTGCTTGCTGACGCTCTCTTTGGTAACCACCGATATGCCAGGCGTATCAATTCCGGAACGGAATAAATGCATCACCCTGTCTGAGCAAGGCCTATCGCAAAGAGCTATAGCCATGTTAAGCGGCCGGGCGACAGTGGGGCGACAGTGCGGCGACAGAAAAGCACCCCGAGTGACGGCGCTTACAGCGCGCCACTGGCGAAACGCGGAAGTCCCAGACGCCCCGCCCCGCGCGAGGGTTGAGGCCATTTTAGTAGGAGCCGCACCCTCGCACCCAGGTGCATTTTCATTAGTTCTCAGGGGCCCTCCAGGGGGAGCAGCCTGTATCGATGGCCACGCGTTCCGGCGTTCGGGTTTCATTCCGTGCTGACTGTACGTCAAGAACCGTACAGCCACAACTTCATCGACAACAAACATCGCTGACTCGTCTGGAATTCCGATTAGTGAACCCGAAGATGTAGCGAACGTTTTTGCGAGCTATTTTGCCTCTGTGTATTCTTGCAGCCGGAATGGTTTATCTGCGCCTGACGTTGCTGACAGTGGTAGCGATTGCCTATCAATTCCATTATTTGAAAACGCTGACATTAAACTTGCAATACAAAAACTAAAACCTAAGTTATCGGTCGCATTTCACGGTATCCCGAGTTTTATTGTCAAAGGATGCTCTTCCCTTTTCACACCCATCCTAACACATATTTTTAAACTTTCATTGTCGACTTGCACTTTTCCTTCGATTTGGAAAAACGCGATAACCGTGCCGATACATAAGAAAGAAGAACAGATGATCCAAAAAACTATAGACCCATTTCATTATTATGTCCATTTGCAAAGGTTTACGAAATAGTACTTTCGGAATATATTTCGAGCTTTTTTAAACGTAAGATCTTCCCCTCACAACATGGTTTTGTGCGCGGAAGATCAGTGGAATCCAACTTGGTGTCTTTTCTTAATTTCGTTTCGCCTATTGTGTGTCAGCGGGGTCAGGTTGACACTGTATATTTTGATATGTCTAAGGCATTTGATTTGGTTGACCACTCGCTACTTTTACAAAAGCTGAAATCATACGGTATGAGTACTACACTATGCACATTGCTTCACAATTATTTGTCCGATAGACAGAACTTTGTACGTATCCTTGGTCATCTCTCCCGGCCTTTTGTCACCCTGTCTGGTGTTCCCCAGGGGTCCATTCTTGGGCCGATTCTTTTTAATGTTTTCATAAACGACCTTCGCTCATGTGTTCTACATTCAGAAGTCCTGCAATACGCTGATGACATCAAGTTATTTAGGGAGATTGTATATGTAGAGGACTGTGTGAAACTAATGGATGATGTAAAATCAGTGAGTAATTGGTGTAGTCTCAACAGGCTGTCACTTAATCCCACTAAGACTGATGTTATGTCATTTGCTAAAAACCTAAGGCCTTTTCATTTCTGTTACCAACTCGGCAATGCCCCATTGCAAAGGGTGGATTGCACTCGTGATCTTGGAGTTTCTATAGACTCTTCTCTGTCATTCATTACGCATGTCAATAACATTGTCAACGCGTCTTTTCGTACGTTAGGTGTCATATCCAGAATTGCACGTGAGTTTTCCATGTCGGCCTGTATTATGCAGTTTTCCTTAATTAGGTCTAAGCTAGAGTTTTCCTCAATTGTGTGGAATTCTATTGGGCGTACGCACCAAGAGTCGATTGAAAATGTCCAGAGACGTTTTTTTTTTTTTTCAAATTTGTTACGACCGCTATGTTGGTCGCACTGTTTACTTTGAATATAGAAGACTTTTAGAGCGATACAATTGTTCTACTTTGAGTGCCAGACGACGCAACAGAGATCTCATATTTTTGTTTAAATGCCTTCACGGAGTCATTGATTGCCCTGACCTAACTTCAGCGATAAATATCCATGTTCCGAGAAGATTTTTGCGAATTTCTTTTCCATTTTATTTTAATCAATTCTTCCAAACCTGCCCCATGACACGTATTCAGACCTTGTATAATTCTTTTAATGATTCCTGCATTGACATTTCAACCCATCTTTTGCAGCTTTCAAGTTTTCTCTTACAAATCTATAAATTTTAACCCATCTTTTGTAGCGTTCAAGTTTTCTCTTGTCAGTTTGTAGAATTCTTCTTCTTTTTGCTGTATGTTAATTGTGTATCATTATCAAGGCGTCAAGCTGTTTATGAGCACAAAAAATAAACAAATGAATGAATGAATGAATGAATGAATGAATGAATGAATGAATGAATGAATAATTATTGTACGCCCCTTGATCCCACAGGTTTGATGTTCCCCCACTATTTCAGTAATCACCCTTTGCATCCTCTTAGCAAGAATTTTCATTAAGATCTTATAGTCAACATTTGCCAGTGTTATTGGTCGATAATTTGCTACATTACGAAGCTTCATCGGATTGTTATTCTTTGGAATCAAGACTGTAAGCGGGTACGAGAAGGAAGGTGGAAGGATTTTACTTTCATAACACTCGTGATAGACTTCTAATAATACACTTGCAACGTCGTTTTTAAACTTTTTGAAAAAAGCGGCACTCAAACCGTCAGGTCCCGGCGACTTTCCGGTTTGCAGTTCCTCGATGGCTTTTTCAACTTCCGTAAGACTTATCGGTTCTTCCAAGCTTTCCCGTATCTCGCTGCTAATCTTCGGTAAAGACAACAAAAACTCTTCCTCAAAACCGACTTCTTTTGGGGCTCTATGACTCAGCAAGCTGTCATAGTATTCGACAAAAGCCCGCTCGATCCTCTCAGGGTCGTTTGTCGTGTTCCCTTGATAATCTATCTCAGTGATTTCGTTGGCACAGGCGTGCCTCTTTTCCGTCGCTAACGCATGCTTTGTTGGCATTTCGCCCGAGAGAAACTTTTCCGCTCGTGCTCGTATTATTGTACTTTTATTCACCGCATTCGGTGGGAGTTGGTACCACGAGGGCGCCACAGTATTTGGTGCCCCAGTAGACTTCCGGTAGTGTATTTATTTCTTCTTCAGTAACACACAGCGATCGGAAAAGGAGATTTTCCTTCGGAGAGGTACCTGTAATAGGTTTGTAAGAACCTGCGCGCTTTGTAGAACGTAGTACAAATAACAAAAGGATGTGTGACAAGAGGAAAAGAAGAGGAAAACCGGAAGCGCGCAGGGGTCCGCGGATAGTGGGCGGCAGCAAGCTTGTTTGCAAACAAACATCGGTGAATATTGCTCGGAATCTATAACCTGTAGTTTGTTCTTTATATTAATTATGTCCTCAATAAATAGTCCGGGGGATTTGCTCTCTTCGAGTGCCAGCAACTGCAGAGTCTCCCGCAGTTGCTTTTCGCCTTTAGCTTGCTCGTCATTCAACACACCCGACCAAATTTCGATTGCATCCATTTTAATTCCTTGTTTAAAAGATTCCCATTCAGCGCATATCTTCTTGCGTTCAGCTTTCATTAAGGATTCGAACCGTCTTTGAACCATGTTGTTGAACGCCTCATCCTCAAGAAGTTTTGTGTTCATTTTCCAAGTTTCCCATTTAAATCGGGGACGTTCTTTCTTCTTAGCTCCCAACCCAAACGTCACCAGGCAATGATAACTAAGGCAGATGTGATCAACGCGGTAGGCTTTGCACGCCGGGACAAGCTCGACAGAGACGTACGCCCTGTCTAGCTTCGCGTGGCTGTTTCCTTGAAAATGGGTGAACTTCACACCCTTCTCGCCTGTCCCGCAGTGCGCCACGTCAACCAAGTCATGCTCGCTTACGATCTCGTTCCATACATCGCCGCTGCTGTCCTTCCATCGACTAGGTACCCCCCTATCTTCAGGGGCACATATGCAGTTAAAGTCTCCCATCACGACTAACAGCCTTTCACACTTTAAATATTCAGAGATCCCTTCGAAAAACATACGCCGCTCAGCTTCGGAGTTTGGGGCATAAATGCACATGACGCGATATTTTTGATTCAGCAAGCAAAAGTCGCAGTAGACGAACCTCCCGTCCTCTCGCGAGACTACTTCCTCGACCGTAATTCCAAAAGACCTTTTCAGAAACAAACAGGCGCCCCCCGACCTCCCCACCGCATGACTCACGCATACATCGTATCGTGAGTCGAACTGGCCTACCGTGCGAGCCGTCTGCTCCTCACCCTCAATTTTTGTTTCTTGAATGGCGACTACGTCCAAGTCATTTTCTAGGAAGACGCGTCTCAACTGACATTGTCTCCGTCTTGCTGACAACCCTCTCACATTTAGGGCACCGAAGCGCAGTCCGACCGCAGGAAGTGCCATACGTTTAAGAGTAAACAGGAGTTTACGGCCTTGGTCTACCAATCAAGCGGGCTCTACTCGGGAAAGACAAAAGGACCTTACACCTTACTGCGACGGCCGGTCACCGCGGGTCCTCGACGGCGAACGACTCCGCGCTTCGTAACGTCCCTTCTTACCGACTACTTTCCACTGGCGCTCTAGGCGTCTAAGCGCCAGTTCGCCCTTGGTTGCTGTCTCGTCGTCTAACCTTCTCTTTTCAACGACTACGTCCCAGGACATGTCGTCGTTCATGGCGCTGTACTGTGTCTCCTCGTTGGTCTTGCCCCGAGCGTCTTGCTCCGTCGCCACCTTCGCCGTCGTTTCTGCCCCCGGGATAAGTTCGCCGTCTCTCGCTGCAGCAGGCGACTTCGCATCAGTCGAGGTTGCCGCGGTTAGATTCCCGGTGGACTCTGCACCTGCTGTAGTTCCTTCTTTCACCCCCTTCTTCCTCGCGGTTTCCTTGCTAGGTCCAGAGGCTTCCACGGAAGACGCACTTGCCTTCGGTGCCGAGATTGGCGGTGCAGGCTTCGAAGGCGTCGCCGCCTGCTCCGCTTCATCCTCGACCATCACGGGTTCGTTTGTCCCGTCTCCTGCACCACGATTCCCAGCTACAAGGGCATAGGACTGGATACAGTCTTGTCGTTCGTGACCGTAGTCACGGCACTTGCTGCAGCGAGGCACCGCGGCAGTCTCGCCGAATGTGGCCGGTTCTGCGACAACGCAGGCAAAGCGGCGCACGGCCCGGAACGACGACAAGAACAACCCCGCCGTAGACACTGTAGCTGATGCGGTAGGCGGTCCAGAGTCATCCCCTCTTTCAGCAGCATAAGGGCCACCCTGGTTGTCGATTCGACGTCTTCGAACCCGCCAATGTGCCACTTTTCACGGGTTATGTCTCTCACCGTGCCGAAGTCCTCCAGTTTCTTCTTGAGGGCTTCGTTTGGCGTGTCGAACGGCACCCAGTAGAGCTTGAGACGAACTTCACGTTGGTCCGGGTGTATGGGCACGCACCATCCACCCTTCACCTGGAACTTGCCGGGCTTCATCAGCATGTCCTTTGCAATGCTCGTCTTAATTCGGACGGTCCAGACGTGCCCCATTTGAAACACCCCCATGCCAGCTACGTCTTTCAGCACACCAAGTTCCCTCAGGGGTTCCCTGAAATCATCGATGCGGTAGGGCCTCGCACCGATGTCGGCATGTAAAAAGATCGTACATTTCGAGGAATCACTGGCAGGGAGCGTCGGCAGCATAAAGCGATAACCGTCCTGGCAGATCAAGGACACTATCCCCACGGCACAGCAGTGCCGCTTTATCAGCTCCAACGGAGCACACGATTCCACGTCCTTTCGCCTCGGCAGACGAAAGAAGAATCAAGTGTTCAGTTAATCTTGTTCGTTGCGGGCAGATCTAGATTAAGGTGAATTACGGTGAATACGTCATGTTTAATAATGTTAAATAGCTTCGCCACATCTTCCGATGAAAAGTAGTTGTCGACGATCATTTAAGACATGAACTTGGTAACCAGACATGATTTAACTATCTAATCTTAAAAGATCGTCCACGTGCGTTGTCGGTCTGTCAGGCAAAGATCTTGCCGTTCCGAACCCACGTACATTTCACGTTACATTCACGTTGTTTAGCAGTCGTCATACCAAGGAGCTTTTTTTAAAACTAGGCATAAATGGTCACTGATGTAGATGGGGGTGGATTCCAAGTAGCCAAGATCCCCGATAAATGTGTTTTCCTTTCTTTTTTTTTTCTTTTTTGGCGGACGTTAGAATGGCGTTTCGACCTGCCCGGCATCGAAACTGAACGATGATGGTGCTTTCGTTGTTCCGAGTGGTGTTAAGAATGGAACCTTCGGCAACCTTTTCCGAGTTTCAACGCTGCGGAAACGAGTCCGGAAACGAGTTAAGATCTGTTCAGGACTGTCGCCCACCTGTCGAAGCCTGTCCAAAACGAGTCTCAACGCGTCCGTGACGTCAACGGGACGTGTGTGTGTGTGCTTGTGGGTTCGTGCGCTCCGGAAGGGGAGAGAGGCCTGGCCTAACTGCGGAGAACCACGGCTACGACGCACTTCTGGCTACGACGCGGCGGACCTTGCTGCAACGCACTTGGCGGTCGCACCTGCTGCCCTGGCGGATAGTGAGGGAGAAAACGGACCCTATATAAGGCGGGGCGTGAGGCGGCTCCAGTTGTTCTCTCGGATTTGACGACTGTATCGCTACCATGTAATTAAACCGTTCGTTACGTTACCAATTCTCCCACCTCCACTGGACCCCTGGGTTCTTCACTTCGGGGAAGGGTCGTCGTCAAAGGCCAGGAAGCCTCCGGACGTGCGGCTTAAACCCCGCCTCGAACAACTGGTTGGCAGCGGTTGGGATCGGACCATGCGACATCGTGCTACATCTGTGGGTGAGCGTTTGGACTTTGCTTTGAGATTCGCCAGGCTTCAGATTATGGGTAATTAATTTTGAACTGCTGGGAATCCTTAGTGTTTGACTCGTGCGCTAGGTTTGTGTACAACCTCGCGACAAGTTTTATAGCAAAGCCAAAGCTAAAGAGCAGCGATCATGGATCTAATGAGGTTACTGAGAGCAGATGTATTCTGTTTATGTGAAGAATTGGGTGTGGAGGTGGAGCAAAAGATGAAGAAATCTGAGATCAGTAAAGCGATTTCAGAGAGCGCGGAAGCAGAGGAAATTAAAATTGCGTGGGAACTGCTTCAGAACGCTAAGAGTGAAGCTGCAGCAAGAGAGGAACGAGAACAGGCTGCAGCGAAAGAGGAACAGGCTGCAGCGAAAGTGGAACGAGAGCAAGCTGCAGCGAAAGAGGAACGAGACCAGGAGCGAGCGCTGAAAAGGCTGAGCTCGAAATGGAACAACAGCGATTAAACTCGCAGAACAGTAGAGTTGGGGCTCCGGTACGAGCAAGTGAGACCGAGTCGTATCAAATGAAGAAGCTCATGCAGCCGTTTAAAGTTGGGGAAGACGTGGGCCTATTCTTAGTTAACTTTGAGAGGACATGTGAGAAGTTGAGCTTCGCCCCAGAAACGTGGCCGCAACGGCTTTTGACTCTGTTGCCCTGTGAGGCTGCAGAGGTTGTCGCGCGCCTTAGTGCTGGAGACGCGGACGACTACGACAAGGTGAAGTCCAGCCTTTTGAAGCGGTACCGCCTTTCTGCCGAGGCGTTCCGTCAAAGGTTTAGAAACGCATCCAAAAAGAGCAGCGAGGGCTACTCGGAATTCGCGTACGGGCTTAAAACCAACCTGATAGAATGGTTGAAGAGCGAGGAAGTGTACGAAAGCCGAGACAAGGTAGTCGAGTGTGTGTGCCTCAAACAGTTCTTTCGTAGCATTCCGCAGTCAGTCAAGCTCTGGGTGCAGGACAGGGTGGGAGTCGACTCTGTCGAAAGGGCCGCTGAGCTAGCCGAAGAGTACGCAACGCGTAGAAAGCTGAGCGGAGAGGAAAGCGAATCCGGCCGAAGCGATCAGCGCAAGACCTTCCGACAGGGAAATGACTCGCGAGAAAACGGGCCCGAGAAGCCCGAAGCAGGACAAAAGGTCCCAGACAAGAGCGCAGAACACTTGAACGGAGACGAGGCGCGGAAAAGCCCAACAGGGCAGTTCGAGGCAAGGAAGCCGTTCCTGTGCTACAACTGTCAGGAGCCGGGACACACAGCGGCCAGATGTAAGAAACCGCGGGTTGTGTTCTCGTACGTGAACGGTAGTGACGAGGACCTGAAGCTCCTTCGTCCCTATCTTCACGAGCTCGAGGTAAACGGAAAGCCGTGCAGGGTGCTTCGGGACAGTGCAGCGACGATGGACGTTGTCCATCCGTCGTATGTAACGCCATCCGATTTTACGGGAAAGGTAGTTTGGATCAAGCAGCTGCTCGAAAAGCAGTGTCTGTCTGCCTATGGCGACAGTAAGGATAACTGGCCCGTTCGGAGAGCTAGTGACAGAGGCGGCTGTCTCGCAAACAGTCCCGTTGGAGTATCCTTATTTGTTTTCTAACCGGTCAGATTTCCTGCTGCGCGAAAGGGGTCAACAACTGGGAGAAGGACTGGTTCAGGTGTTGACGAGATCCAAATCGCGTCAGCTTGCCCCTTTGTTGACGAGTGATCCAGAGCCAGAAGCAGCTGACGGGGAGCAAGCACTCCCAGAGTTGGAGGCAGAAAACCGGGATGAGAGGGACCAGGTTGTAGAACAGCCTGACCTCGTAGCACTAGAAAGCGTACGCCGTCCCAACGCGCCGGCGGAAAAGGCGGAGGAAGAGGGTATCAGTGAAAGATCTCTCGTAGCTCCGGCGTCACGTAACTTTGGTCCTCTGCTACGAGTAGACAGAGTGTCTTTGACAGTCGAGCAGAAGAGCGACCCTAGTGTGTCAGGGTTTCGCAGTACAGCTCAGGAGATTGCTAGGACCAATGTGACGGGGCATGAAAAAGGCGGATTGTTTTATCGGCGCTATAAGGACCGCATTTTCACGTCTAGAAATCACGTGAAAATCGATCACTATGACTTCAGCGTAAGAAAAAGGAAAGGCAAATTTAACGGCAATGCCGATGGGTTGAGCAGATTTTTCTGACGTCACGAAAAATAGTAGGGATGATCTCAGAGGTCTTCGTCATCCACGGGAATGAGGATCTAAGTGGGGGCACTTCGTTAAAACCCCAAAATGACCTCACAAATTGCGAAGAGTTTTTGTCTTTTGTATTTTGTTCATTGTGACCTCGTTGGAAAAATGAGTTTTTTTTGGCGACAGGGGGTCTCAATACCCGGAATTGTACCAAATTTTGGTAATTTTGGTAATTTTGGCGAATTCCGGGCGTTTGACTGCGGTGTGGCGTGGTGTTGTGGGGGACGTTTCCGCTGATGCCTCCGTTGTGAGAGGTTTGGGAGTTTGTTTGGTGCTTGCAGCGTCTTCTCAAGGCCTACTCCAAGCCCACCTCTTCAGGCCAGCGATTGTACCACCGGCCATTCGAGGTTTCCCTGGCCCCGGAGGGGCTGTTAAGAATGGAACCTTCGGCAACCTTTTCCGAGTTTCAACGCTGCGGAAACGAGTCCGGAAACGAGTCACGATCTGTTCAGGACTGTCGCCCACCTGTCGAAGCCTGTCCAAAACGAGTCTCAACGCGTCCGTGACGTCAACGGGACGTGTGTGTGTGTGCGTGTGGGTTCGTGCGCTCCGGAAGGGGAGAGAGGCCTGGCCTAACTGCGGAGAACCACGGCTACGACGCACTTCTGGCTACGACGCGGCGGACCTTGCTGCAACGCACTTGGCGGTCGCACCTGCTGCCCTGGCGGAGAGTGAGGGAGAAAACGGACCTTATATAAGGCGGGGCGTGAGGCGGCTCCAGTTGTTCTCTCGGATTTGACGACTGTATCGCTACCATGTAATTAAACCGTTCGTTACGTTACCAATTCTCCCACCTCCACTGGACCCCTGGGTTCTTCACTTCGGGGAAGGGTCGTCGTCAAAGGCCAGGAAGCCTCCGGACGTGCGGCTTAAACCCCGCCTCGAACAGTGGGCACGTGGCAAAACAAAGGAACGCCGCCGCTGCATCTTGCATCCGTGAAACTAGAACGGGAACTCGTTACGTTTTTACGGAAACGAAAAAAGAAACGGCCTTCCTTTTTTTAGTCCAGTGAGGTAATTTTTATTTTATTTCTAAAAAGGAAACTCTAAAAAGCATAAAAAAACTTTTTGCGAAGAGCAGGATCTTGTTAATTTTTTGTTACTTATTTTACGGCTTATTTTGTGGGGTCCTCGCTTTGGCAGCACTCGTTGCAAGTGGTGGACATTGATTTTTTTTTTCAATGTCCGAGTCTGCGGCACAAAAAACACAACTTTTAGTTGAAGAAAAAATAACAAAAAAAGGGACGTCTCAAACTCGGCTACTTTATTTGCTTCCACGAATCCTCATACACCCAGAAATCGAAAGCAGACTACAGTCATCACTGAACTTTCACAAAGAGGCTTACAGTTGCAACGAAAGAGCAGGTTACCAGACATCGAGCGCACCCTTGTAGCTCGAACATTGGTCACTTAAAAGATACAGAAAATTAGCTTTTCTTCCCTCTCCCCTTCTCCCCCACCTTCAAACTAAACAAAGCATCCGACCTTCACGAACTAAGGTCGAGAGCATCAGGGTGCTGGGCCTGCGCATACAGGCAGATGGAAAGAACAGGGAGATGACACAGGCCCTGGGAGGGACGGCATATCAGGTCGCCCGGCTCATCGCCAGGATCTCCAACATTAACTATGCGATGAAGGAAGGCAACCTTTTGCGCCTGGTACAAGCTTTCGTGATGAGCCGGCTGGCGTACGTGGTTCCATTCATGAGACTCGGAGCGGCCGAAAAGTCCAAGCTGGAATGCATAGTGCGGAAAACATACAAGCGAGCCCTAGGGCTGCCAGACTCGACGCCAAACGAGAAGCTGGCGGCCCTGGGGGTACACAATACCATCGACGAGCTCATCGAGGCTCAAAGAACGCCCCAGCTGGAACGGCTCACGAGGAGCGCGACAGGCAGGCACATCCTCAAGAGCCTCGGCCTCCGGTACGAGACACAGAGAGGAGAGAAAGTGGACGTTCCCCTACACATCACGGAGATGCTTCAGATTTCCCCCATCCCAAAGCGCATGCATCCAGTACACGACGCCAAGAGAAGGGAGGCGAGGGCCAAAGCCCTGGGAAGAACGCTAAAAGAAGAGGGAGTCGCGTATGTCGACGTGGCCGAGTACAAGGGAAGAGGAGCCATGGCAGCGGCGGTGGTGAACGGTGACGGAAACCTCGTCGCGAGCTGCAGCGTGAAGACCGACGACCCGGCGACGGCAGAAGAGGTGGCGGTGGCGCTCGTGCTAAGCACGCCCGGCGTCAGGTCGTGTGCGAATCGCAGAGCGCGGTTCGCAACTTCGCCAAAGAGAGAGTATCGCCGAAGACTCTGCGCCTTCTCATGGACGCGACGTGCTTCGGTGAGAGGAGAGAAAGAGTGGGACTCGTGTGGACACCGGCACACGCGCCGCTTCCTGGCAACGAGGAGGCTCACGACGCGGCCCGAGGACCGTCCGGGCCAGCACAACGTCTGGGGCCCCCGTCGCGTCGTGCGGGAGAGACAGGCTGGTGACCTTTAGAGATATTCTCGACCACTACACCGACGGGAGGGCGAGGTTTCCCCCCGCGCACCCCTCGCTGAACAAGAGACAGTCCACGGTGTGGAGACGTCTGCAAGCGAACACCTATCCGTGTCCGACTTTACTAAATCGATGGTACCCAGACAGATACACGGGCGCGTGCAAACTATGTGGGCAGAGGGCGAACTTGAGACACATGGTGTGGGAGTGTAGTAACATAGACAGGGACGCGTGCGCGAATAAATTACTGACGCAGCTCAGAGATGAAGGGAGCTGGGAGACCACTCTGCTCAGCTCGGACCCTCGGGTCCAAGAAGACTCAGACCGACTGGCCGAAGACGCCGCCGGGGTCCAGGGGATCCTGGCTGTCGTCTGAAGGGAAGGAGGGGGGGGGGGGGGGGGGGGGGGGGGGGGGGGGGGGGGGGGGGGGCTTGGAGGGGACCCTTAAGGCCGATTCACACAGTTGCGTTTGACTGCGTTTGACTGCGTTGCGGCGAGAACAAAAAGCGAGTCACCGGCACATCTGTGCTTCGTATGAAGCGTGCAATCCAATTCAGGGAATCTTCTTGGCACGCGATATAAGCAGCAGGGATGTCCTGGTGTGCAGCAACGCAGTCAAACGCAGTCAAACGCAACTGTCTGAACCGGGCTTTAGTGGGCCCCTTACCACTTCCTAATCCCTTTCTCGAGGGTAAGTCAGCCAGTAACTGACGTACCCTCGACCTGGTGTATTTTTGGATTGCCCGCTGACACAGGGTATGGAACTGCCAAGGGTATGGGCGAAAAGGCTTAAAAACGGACGTCGTGAATGAGTTAGTTCCGAGTGCTCCTTTTTACCGTGCTGCAATTTCCGAAAATCTACGGTTGTCTGGCTACCACTGCGTGGTCGTCGGATGGATAAATAATTTTAAAAAGCATAAGAACTATAGCAGAAAGTGTGCCATGAGCACAAGAAGCTGCAGCGCGAGTGTGGCTGCAATGTTATCGAGCTTCGCATTTTCCCCAAGAATCCTTATTTATGAAGTAAGTCGATTGCGAGCTTGAATCACGAGAAATTCGTATCAGACTCAACGTCTCGTTTAAGCTCACGACCACTTCGTCTACGACAAGAGGCCCGATTTTAATTCCCGATGCAGGTTGTCCAATTAGGTTATCAATGCAAACCACATGGTATGTGAAAGGTATGAAAAAGTCTACATGCCAACACTCAAGATGGAGCTACCAAATGCCGAGAGCTTACCTGCATAGACTACATTAAACTGCTCCTATATACATCGCGGTGGAAACTCAATCAAAACACCCCACCGTCTTCGTCCTCGTTCTCTCGAGGAGACAAGGTGATGGCCTGTGATTAGCCAGCTGGATTCAACCGGACAAGCTCCAACCAAGTTATTGCTGCCCACCATAGCCAAGTCTAGCCAAGTTCCCCCCATACCCACACCGTTGCCCGCCCAGATAGCTGTGCTGCCGGAACTAGCCGGTATTTCTTTTTCTAAACCGCTAGACGGCGTCGTCGGCGCCGCAATTCTCAAGATGGCGGCGCCGTTAAACAAAATGTCTATATTACCCAAGCATCAAGGAGAATGCAGGGATTGGTGTTCCACGCGCCACACGCGCACGCCTTCCCCGTATAAAAGATTCGAAGTAAATAACAAAAAGAAAGCGTTGACGAACGCGCGTGCAAGATGCCATTTGCTTTAGGTATTTGCTTTAGAAAAGGTACTATAGTTCGTTTCACCTTATGTGCGAGCGAAGCCGACGCTACACTCTTAGAAAAAAGGGGACCAAAAGGAGGTAACAGACCGCCTTTACCACCCTCCTCCCGCCCAGGGGTAAAGCGCTCCGCTTTTTACCTCCTCAAGCGCAGCAAACACGAAGAATGTGGTGCTACCAGGTGAAGTTCGCCGCGAAGGGGCCCCCAGGCGGCATGTATTACCTCCCAGAGGGTGCACCTGTTTTGCACTGCCAAAGCCTGGGCGCTGCGATTGGCTGTGGAAAGGCGCAAACGAGTTCGCTAATTGGTCTCCTCGTATGACACGTGATTATTCGCGCATGCGTGGGAGAGCGCCTGCCCGGCCGAAGAGTGTCCGCGCCTTCGCCGCCGACGCGCCCGGTCATGACGGCATAACGGTGTTTCTTCTCGAACGTTCGACGGAGGCGTCCCGGTGCAGGAACGTTCTTTATTGTTCTGTTCGGTTCAGTCTCTTCTTACGAGGTCACCGAGAGCGCTGCATTGACTTCAGTCGAAGATCCAAGTCGTGTGCTCCGTATGCAGGTAAGGAAATGTTCTGCGCGGTCGGCAGTTGGCGTCGGTTATGGCGCCCGGGAAGGCGACCCCCGTCTTCCTTAGACAAAGGGTTGGCGGTCATGTTGGCACGTTTGAAGGCGTCGAGCGTTCGATAAAATTAGTGTGTGGCGCGAACGCAGACACGGTTTAGACCATCGAAGTTCATAAAGAGCAAGAACGGGAATGACTGTCGCTTGCACTAGCGCACATTTAGAAGGTTGACATACGCTAACCAGTGGCTTAGCCAGCAGCTTTTCCCGGTGTATGTGTGTGCGGGTGGACGAAGGGGGAGAGCGGCGGTTCGGCGAGCCGGGCAGCAAGACGCCTTTTCAATCGGGTGTCGCCTACGTTTAAGGCGTGAGGGGGTAGGAGGTTTTCTCTTTTTGGGGCCGTTGGTGTGTCGCGTCGGACGTTAAATTGAGGATCTGATCAGATATTTGAAAATCTCATAAGGTGGTTGTTTTTTGTTTTATTTTGTTTTTTCCCCGCAGAGCAGTAGTCGATCAGGCATTCATTGGCGGCACCGGCCAACCGGCGCGATTTATTCTCAATGTCGGTTATATTTGTAAAAATCAGTGTTAAACACTGATTTTTATTATCAACGTTTTTTTTTTTTTTTTTTTTTTTTTAATTTAACGAAGTTTAATAAATAGTTTGGTAAAATGTCACGTTACCTTGAAATACCGAATAGAAATGTCTGAGCTAATTATTCGTGCGCTTCGCAAACATTGATAGTATTATATTACGGAATAAGGTCATGAAGTTGTTACAGGCAGCGGGTTAGCAATTATATTGTCTTGGCATTTTCTTTGCGTGTGATCAGGCATTTCTAAAACTCTGATCATTCAGTAGGCGAGTTAGATATAACTCAAGTTTGCATGATTTGAAGTTGATTGAATATATTTCTTTCGTCCTGCGGCAACGTTGCAGGGTGATTTCGTCGAGGGTACTGGATGGCTGCTACCTTGGACTCATCTCGTGACAGTTCTTAACACTGCTTACTGCAGGTAAGCGGCGTCCGATATTTTATTTTGATTTTCTTGTTCCAGTTTGTGCACTTAAAATGGGGCTCTTGATTTTTATGTTGATTTTGTGTGTGTGCTGTTCGTTCATTTCCGAGAGAAAAGTGAGGGTATACTTCGAGTAAATGAATTAGAGCAAGACACACAAGGCGCCTGAGTGTGTCTTCTTTTGTGTTTTTTTTTTTTGTGTGTGTTTTCGTCCTTGTGTGCTGTTCTTCTCATGTCTAAATAAGACATACATTCAATTTTAATCTGGTAAATTACTTCGGCAAGTATATTTACATATTTGCCGAAGTTCGACATTCGGCAGTTAGAAATTATTCGTGCGCTTCGCAAACATTAAAAGTAGTATATTACGGAATAATGTCATTAAGTTGTTTCCGGCAGAGAGACTAGCAATTATAGTGTTGTCTTGGATTTTTTTTTTTTTTTTTGCGTGTGATCAGGTTTTTTTAAAAGTAATCATTCAGTAGGCGAGTTAGATATGGCTCAAGTTTGCATTATTTGAAGTTGATTGAATATATTTCTTTCGTCCTGCGGCAACGTTGCAGGGTGATTTCGTCAAGGGTACTGGATGCCTGCTACTTTGGACGCATCTCGTGACAGTTCTTAACACTGTTTACTGCAGGTAAGCGTAGTGCAATATTTTATTTTGATTTTCTTGTTCCCATTTGTGCACTTGAAATGGGGCTCTTGATCTTTATGTTTATTTTGTGTGTGTGCTGTTTCTTCATTTCCGAGAGCAAATTGAGTGTATACTTCGAGTAAATAAATAAAGTAAGACCCACAAGGCGCTTGAGTGTGTCTTTTTCGGTGTTATTTTTTGTTTTCGTGCTTGCGTACTGTTCTTCTCATGTCTAAATAAAACATAGATTCAATTTTAAATTTTAATCTGGCAAATTACTTCGGCAAAAATGTTTACATATTTGCCGAAGTTCGACATTCGGCAGTTAGAAATTATTCGTGCGCTTCGCAAACATTAATAGTAGTATATTACTGAATAAGGTCATTACGTTATTGCCGGCAGAGAGACTAGCAAGTATATCGTCTTGGCATTTCTTTTTCTGCGTGTGAGCAGGCATTTTTAAAAGCTGATCATGCAATAGGCGAGTCAGATGGCTAAGTTTGCATTATTTGAAGTTGATTGAATATATTTCTTTCCTACTGCGTCAACTTTGTAGGGTGATTTCGTCGAGGGTACTGGATGCCTGCTACCTTGGACGCAACTGCAGGTAAGCGTAGTCAGATATATTATTTTGATGTTCTTGTTCGCATTTGGGCAATTGAAATGAGGTTCTTGATTTTTTAATTTTATTTGTGTGTGTGGTGTTCGTTCATTTTCCAGAGAAAATTGAGGGTATACTTCGAGTAAATAAATTAGAGTAAGACACACAAGGCCCTTGAGTGTGTCTTTTTCGGCGTGGTCTTTTTATGTTTGCTCGTCCTTGTGTGCTGTTCTTCTCATGTCTGAATAAAACAAATTCAATTTTCATCTGACAGAGCACATCGGCAAAAATATTTGCATATTTTCCGAAGTTCGGCACTTAGGGTTGGCGGTCATAGGGATCTGCTGTGGTGCTGAGTAGCTAATGTGGTGTAGCGCTCTGTGGTGTATGTTCTTCCTCAGTCCTTGCTTAAAGCGCAATCATGTTTTTTTCACGTACAATACCAACTCGCCCAACAATCAGCACTTGTATATACTAACCTGCTACAGTAGTTGTACACCTTTGACTAAGATTTGTTAGTCACCTAAGTAAATCGGGGTGACAAATTTAAACATGACCGGTGAATACAAAGTGCTTACTAATCTATGATTACCACCCGCCATGTGATAATTTTAGTCAGTGGTAGTTAGTCAACAGTTAAACTGGTCACGTCCGGTAAGTATGGTCGATGCTTTATAATGCTGGAATCAGTGGCCCATCAAATGCTCCAAATGCGTCTTAGAAAAATCTAATATTTCTTCACAGTTTCTTCAAATTGGGGATGATATGTTTCAACTTCATATCACATGATTTCCACATTTTTTTGGTTCCAGGCAGGCAGTGCAATCTACCCGGTGGCTGTCAGCTCAAGCCTAATTAATGCTGAGGCGCCCAGCTATGCGGCAATGGAGGGAGATCTCGAAGCCCCGTCGCCTGCTGAAGCAGTCCTGGTTGCATTCTGCCTCTAGTTCATCTTTAGCTACGACTAGAGCCCCGAAAGTGTTGTTCCAGATGCCTTTATTGCGCTTAGTGGTTTAATCTTAGAACTTTTATAAGATGTCTAGTCATGCCATTGATTTTTATGCCATTTTGTTTGTGACAGCCACAATAAAATATTGTCATGTGATTCCAAAGTGATTCCATCAAGTGTGCATTTAACCTGTAATAAGGTGGTGAACTGGGCCAGTTGGTTTCTGTTATACATGATGGGGAAAACAGCTCGGAAAGCCCGGACTACGAAGAACAAACACGACAGGACAGCACTTTTCTGTCGTGTTTGTTCTTTGTAGTCCGCAATTTCTGAGCTGTTTTCCTCATCGTGTGTATTTAACCCTTAAGTGGGTCATAGTTCCCTCCAAAAGGAGGTAAAAGCAGCGCCCTCAATTATGTCGTCTTACCTCTGAAAAGGGTTGAAATTCCCCCCTAAAGGAGGTAAAGGCTGACCCATAAAGGATGCACTTTTAACACCAAAAGGAACTAAGGTTACCTCCAAAAGGAGGCAATGTTGCACCCTAACCCAGGGGGTAAGTTTGCACCCTCGATGCAGGGGGTAACGATACCTCCAAAAGGGGTTGCCCTGTGTGAAAGTCAGTTACCCCCTTAAGGAGGCTACTACAGTACCCTTTTTTTTAAGAGTGTACAAGCGTGAGCATGCTGCTTGTAACAGCGCCTGTAGTGCACAAGCGCACGTGCGAAGCAGGAACGCTCAGAGCGTTGGGCTCGCGCTTCTAGCTTTGACTTCACTAGCTTTGACTTCACTTTGACTCGCACATAACGTGAAACGAAGTTACTGCTGAGGCCAGCAAGTGCGGCGCGTGGAACACCAATCCCGGCATTCTCCTTGATGCTTGGGTAATATATACGATTGCAAGCAAAGCGGCTGGTCGCCGCCATTTCTCCGCTCGTGCAGGAAAGCTCATGCAATTTCAAGCATGCCAAAGCTATCTTCACGCGCACGTTACACGTGCTTGCACGCCTGGGGCACAGTCATGATGCCATGCTTGCAATTGTCTGGCGGCCATATCTGTGTGCGCGGCTGCTGAGCGCGTGCTGACGCCGAGCTTCCGCAGTCCTTTTGGAGCGTGCATTTAGCACCATCAAGGTTGCCGGTCTTAGCAGGCTATTAATGTGAGCTCGTTCTGGGCATGCGCTCTAAATAGTGACCTCAAATATGGCGTCCAGTGAATACCTCCTATAGCAATAGGTCTATAAAGTTGTACTGACTGATTGACTGACTGACCTTCACGAAGAATTACTAGTAGTTTTCAAGACTGACCTTCCAAAAGCCCTACCCTCTTCTCCACTTGCTCGTCTTGCGGACAGCAACATTGAGAATCAACTGTTGCGAAGCTCAAACAAGGAGCTTTTTGGATTGAAACGTGTGAGCTTTTTTTGTTTTTTTTAAACGTGCGTGCAATGTGAGATAACCCCTTAATAAAGAATAATAAAAGTAACCCACTTATCCTTCTCGGACCACTGTACATTTCGCTCGTCTGAATCCGCCACCACGAACAGGAATATGGTAAAACGCTGAGATTTTTAAAGGTGAATATATCAACAAATGGAACCTTGATTCCGTTTGTTTTCTTTTGGTGTCCCTCCATCACGGCATTCAAATTGGTATGTGGCCATTTGATGGGATATATATATAAAAAGCTTCGTTTGATCTAATTAAATATGATAATTAGAAAAATAAATAAGCAACCTATATGTAACGGTACATTCCATTTTTGAATCCGTAACGGGAATGAGTTTCTTTGTCATAGATGGAACTTGTAACGGGAACGTGTTCCAAAAATCAGAAGGATCGAGGAATGAGCTTTCGTTCCTCTTTTTGATGAACCTGTACAACACTGGCACGCGGTAACACACCTCAATTTCATTTGTCGCTATCGGCGACCCGATAAGGTCACCGACCTTCTGCACAGTGTCTGTCATATAATCTTTGTCGTGTTCCAGTATCCTTTTTATCTCGATGTTTGCATTTCTTGAATATTGTTCGCAGTGAACAAGACGTCCCTCTGTTTCTTTTAACTGCTCTTAGCACCGCTTCATGAAACTGACGCAAACTCGCATTTTCCTGCCTCAATTCAGCATGCTTTATCGAGAAAACCACGAATTTTATCTTAATTTCTTCGAACGTTTTGCTAATGAATTCTTGGCTATTTTTAACGTCCTTAACATCCGTTCGTAGCTCACAAATGTCGGTCATCAGCTCTCTTTCAAGAAAGCTGAGGTCAGAAATACTTATTTTGATATGGATAATATATCAAACTAACTAATTTCAGACAATTTCTTTTTCAGCGAGGAATTACTTGTGGTCCCACATAAACTAGCTTTATTTCGAAAAATCATTAAGTATAGACTGCTTTCGCGTTTTTGAACTAAATGTGTCTTAATGCGATTCTCTCACGTTCGACAGCAATTGCACCGCGATGTCGTCGTTATGGGCACCCACAAGAGTTCTAATAATTTGGAAAGCATTCCTAAAATGGGAAGTGAGAGTTGGAGTCCTTAGAGTCCTTTCGCTGCGTTCTCTTCATAGTCTGATCTATCGCAATCACGAACGCCTTTAATAATTTGTTCGTCGTTCATTTCTTCGTGAACGATCATATCCTTTTCGCGCCAATTCAGACAAAAACGTGCTGAAATCGCTTGCAATATCGGCCTTCTCTTCTTTTTTTTTTTTTCTTCTTTTTTTTTTGCTGCTTTAGTGATGATACGTATATATTTCTTCAAGAGAAAGTAAATTTATCTTCTTACACGGTGGCGCCATGCTATCAAGTTTGTCAGTGTTTGCTGATGAGAATAATCTGTTTTTGTTGTAAACCGCACAAAACTAGAGCGACACGCCCACGCCACACAACCTTTCAACACGCCATCTTGTAGAGATTTGACGAGGCTCGGCTTGGCTTGAGCCCAAACCAGACGTAAGTCACCCCTTGTGGTGAGTTTGGAGGCTTTGGATTTCGTACGGAACGCTCCGCTAAACCGTCATCACCATCAAACGGTGTTTATGTTTTTTGTTGTTTCCAGCCTCCGAGCAGCGATTTGCACACCATCTGTGTTTTTTGGGCCGTTTGGCGACATTGGGAGCCGCAATATCATACAAAACAAATGATTTTATATTTCTTTATTTCATAAATTACATAACCAACTCTTCTTATTCTTTGCGAAAAGTTAGTTGAAGCGAAACGGGGTTCGAAAAGTTGTTTGTTGTAAAGAGACATTTTAGGAATTATTATTATTTATAGGCTGTATACTTTCCGGTGTTTATTTGTGACGAAAATCGATGGTTGTTTATCGGTGTTTATTTATTTCTAGAATACCGGCGCTTTTAGGTGAATTCTCTCGTGCAGACGCTAAAAACGGTGATTATCGGGGGAACAAATTGCGAATGTAAACGACCACTGAGGACGAAAAACAGTTCTAATTTTATTTATATGTTTTACACAATCTCTTTCACACTTGATTATTGTATTATATTCACGCATACATTCCTAGGATTGTCTCTGGCACTCCTTCCTGTTGACGACGCGCGATTTCCAGAATTCCCTCTCAACATTTGGACACGGGAAGCCCCAAAACGTCCAAAGTGGCTTGGGACAGTACTGGCCAGCTGTGACTGGCCTCTCGGGCCACAGATCTTCAAGGTCGGTGCTTTATGAGGACCGCTGACCATGGACAACAGTGGAACAAAGCTACTGTCCTCCAAGGGCTCTAAACTCGTCAAGCACAAAGTTTGGGCAGAAGTTTAAAAAACGCACCGATTGGACTATCACGACGATGACTTCGCGCTTTTGTCGCCAGCGTCCAATCGGCGCGCTCCGCAAACTTTCGGCTCCAACTTTGTGTCTGACCAGTTTAGGGCCCCAAGAGTCCAAGACCACGTAGGTCACAAAAGAAAGACAGGCAAAGTGCCTGATTCTGTGTAAGATAATGTGTTTGACGGAAGTTTGTGTACAACTTTTTCGGTGAAAAAAAACAAAAAAAAACACATTGCTAGGAAAAAAAAATATTTAGAAACCGGTGTTTTTTTTTTAACGATTCTTATTTCTGTTACCGGCGGATGTTTATCGGTGTTTTTATAAAGGAATTTCTTGTTGAAAAAAGCCAGCGCTTGCTCGAAAATATGAAAAAACCTGTGTTTCTCGGTTTTAACCGATTTTGTATTTTCGACACCGGCGGATGTTTATCGGTGTTTTTCGGTTAAAATCGGAAAGTATACAGCCTCTATGAACAACGAACGGGGAATTACAAATATTTTGCTGTTGCCGAAATTTGCTTGCAGCAGCGTTCGCTCTAGCGGGATGCGACTGTATAAGGGAATATGAATCTCACGGTAATTGCTCATTTCCAGTGCCTCTAAACCTGCATGCTTTGTAGTGCATAGTTTGCATATGAAAACAAAGCATTGCTTTGCAGGTACTTTATTGTTAAATTTAAAGCAACCTTGACTCATTCACTAGTGTGCACAATTTTCGTTGTGCCAAACAAACATACACAAGTGCAAGATCCGTTTGGCACTATGTGATATGCGATGTGTGGCATCAGCCAAAAGGGCTGTGAGCTGGAATCTACGCTGTGGTAGAAATATTCACAAAAGTTTGTAGGCCACCTGGGGATCCCAAGCGTTGGCCCAGGTTGCCCGCCTGCGAAATCGTCAGTGCTCATTCCCACCGCGAGGGGGCCAAGGGCAATCGGCCACGCAAGCGGCGCTCCGCCGCTGATAAAAGGCCGTCGCAGCGTATGCGCGTGGGGCATCTTGGGATGCGGGCGCGGGAGATAACGGTCAATAAATGATTGCGTGTTGTTGAACCAGTGCGTTGTGTCATTCTCCAAGACGGGTAGCATGAAGGGAATTCCCATACTGGCGCCCAACGTGGGGATTTAGCCCATGAACCCAAGATTAAGAGCCTCGTGCTCTACTGACTGAGCTAGCCCCCTCATGACGTCAAAAACCTACAGAGGTATCTCGGGATGATTGCGTTTTATAGAGATTTCATTCTACAATGTGTCGAGATAACAAAACTTCTGAACCTTTGAAAAAAAAAAAGACGAAGTGGTGTTGGGGTAACAGCAACAAACCGCATTTGCGTGTCTTTCAAGGGCTGTGACTGACTCAAGAGCTGAGACTTGCAGACCGACGCCAGCGATTACGGACTAGGAGCGGTTCTTTGCAGGAACATGACAGTGTTTTCTGTCCCGTAGCTTTTGCTGGTCATACGCAGACCGGAGCGGAGCGAAACTACTCAACAACAGAAAAAGAGTGTCTGGCAATTATTTTCGCGCTTAAGAAGTTTGACATGTACCTTGACGGTGCTTCGTTTTGAATTCAAACTGACCACATGGCTCTCTCGTGGCTCAAAGGGCTTCAAAACCCTGCAGGACGACTCGCTCGATAGGCCCTTTCGCTGCAGCTCTACAAGAACGAAATCGAGTACAAGCGTGGAGTGACTGACCACGTTGCAGATCCGTTCTTCCGTGCTTCACTTCTTGGGCAGGAAGGCAGAAGTGAAGGTGGATCCCGACTTCGTGGAACTCGCCAATGCGGCGTCCATCACACCGGATTCGCGGTGGAGAACCCTGGTGAGCGGAGAGGAGCTCTGGACAGTAGATCTGCGATGTACTTTGTCGGAAGGTGATACACCAACTACGGTACCTCCTCCACGCGGACGATGGGTCCTGCGGCCCGCCATTCCTGACAGTAATACCTCGTAACTGATCCTTACCTGTGTAGACCGATTCACCCGCTGGCCGGAGGCTATACCGATACCCGACATTACCACATCTACCGTTGGCTCAAGCCGTTATTACAGGATCGGTCGCACGATTTAGCGTGCCTTCCTTCATCACCACAGATAGTGGCCGACAATTTGAGTCAAATATTTTCGCCGACTTGACACGTTTACTCGGAAGCCCTCGCATACAAACAACGGCATACCATCATCAAGCAAATGTGATGGTAGAACATTTGCAGCATCAGCTAAAGACCGTGCTCCGAGCACATCAAACTACTGCATGGACTGAAGTACTTCCACTTGTTCTCCTTGGTATTTGGGCCACCCTCGAAGAAGATCTGGGATTTTCATCAGCCGAGTTGGTATACGGCACGACCCTAGGTATTCCTGGCCAGTGTTTGCAAGCAGCACCTACCTCCTCAACTCTTGACCTTACAGATTATGCGGCTCGTCTGCGCGACACAATGCAGCAACTACGACCAGTTGAACCACGAACAACATCAAATCGAGGCGAATTCATCAGCAAAGACCTTCAAACGCGCACACACGTTTAAATCGGAAAAGACGAATCCCGATGATCACTCGATCCACAGTATGATGGCCCCTACAAGGTACTTCATTGACACAAAAAAACGTTTACCTTGGAGATTAATGGACGACAGGAAGTTCTGAGCCTGGATCGTCTGAAATCTGCACACATGGATAGCAATACAACTTTATGTCGAGCCAGAACTGTGAAACATGTGCAGTGGGCAACAAGCGTAGAAAAGGTTTTTACACGAGACATTTTCCCAGTTTCTGCTCTACGAGGCGGACATCTGTAGTGGATCACTGCACGAGAAAGTAGAAGCGCGGAATTTCACGTGCGCTTGCACGGCTTCCTTTTCGGTTCTACTGCTCCAGCTCTCCAAATGTCCGGTGTCGGAATAAACACACATCTGTTAAGGCCGGTTCAGACACTTGCGTTTGAGTGCGTTTGACTGCGTTGCGGCGAGAACCGAAAGCGAGTCACCGGCACATCTGTGCTTCGTATGAAGCGTGTAATCCAATTCAAGGAATCATCTCGGCATGCGATATAAGCAGCAGGGATGTCCTGGTGTCTCGCTTCCGCAACGCAGTCAAACGCAGTCAAACGCAACTGTGTGAACCGGGCTTCAAACTCGTAGTCTGACGACAACCAACAATGTTCTTATGCCTCCTTTGCCTTCCTGCTTCTGTGCAACCTTTTGATGGCATCAAGAGCACGGCAGGTTTGATTCTCTAGCTAGCAGTTTAATTGCGCGTAGAATCACAGGTACGGTAACACGATTCTGATTAATGAAACGCAGTACGAGCTGCTGTGCATGGGTATTTTAGGTATGAAATCAAATGTAAACTAATGGCGAATTCCACTGGTCGTTTTGGAGCGCGCCGGGATCGACTTTTCTGGAGCGAGCTTATTTCACAGGGCGATCGGGATCGAGACGGACGTGTTCCACTGGTCGTTTTGGATTAGCTCCCGCTCCAGATCTCGATCTGGATCCGAGAAAAGTCGCTCCGACGATTTCGGCGGATTCAACCGGAAGCCAGTCATGCCAGCCCTCGGCGCACACACGTGACTTCCTTTCTCGCGGAGCATCTCGCCTGATCTCGCCCATCTCGCCTCAGAAGAATTCGT
The DNA here is from genome assembly GCA_013358835.2 of Ixodes persulcatus. NCBI lineage: Eukaryota > Metazoa > Arthropoda > Arachnida > Ixodida > Ixodidae > Ixodes > Ixodes persulcatus. Next base: position 40,964 of record JABSTQ010010360.1, on the reverse strand, counting down.
AATGGCCGCTTGCTTACCCCTTGGCTCGACAGCCGGTTCGTTTTCCAAGAAGGAGAAGGTTTTGCCGTGCTACGGGCATTCCGGCAATCTTTGCTATAGTAGGTTACAAGTCAAGAAGGTAGCGGCAAATGCCCCTCCGCCACCTCCGCATCCAATAGCGTCCCATCGTTTCCGTGACGTTGCGGCCAACACGCGAGGAGGGTCGTGCCTTTCTGTACATATTTGCTTTATCTCTCGACTTTGACTTAGCATTGTGGAAGCCACGAGAGGGAGATTAAGTCTTCCCCCTTCCAATGGAAACAAAGACGACTTTCGGGATTAGCTTCCCCCTCCGATTGATACAAAGGCTGCTTTCAGGGGCTCGGTTCCTTCTCCGATGAATACAAAGGTCGCTTTCTTAAAAAGTGGGGGTCGGAGACAAGTTGGCACCACTCTGTGGCCATTATCTATCCATTGAAGCGGAACAAGGAGCGTTTCCAGTGAACTCTTCTTTCGATTGCGGATGGATTTGAAACCGGCGCACCACGCTTGTGGGAGGAGCTTCTCCTACCTTCTTAACTTGTAACCGACTATACACCTTTTCTACGTGGGCGCCGCCATCTTCAATTTTGGAACTTCCGGTATGCGTGAAAACATCGCTTTCCTCTCGCCTCGCCAGCAGAACATGTTAACATTTTAATTGCAACCGTCATTCCTTTTTGTTATGTCCTTTCTATTATTTTCCCCTTTTTCCGGGTTGAAATCTCTTGCTTTTTTTCGGAACGCATACCGGATATGGGGACAACGTGGCTGGGTACGAGGCTAAACGAAAAAGGTCTATAGACGCTCCTGAGCCATTCCCGCCGCTCGTGCGTCAAACACGTGTTAGCGCCGCGATTGCGAAAACGTCTTCGAAACGACCGCGGCGGCCGCGGAAAGGGGATTCCCGGGCAGTTGAATGACGGGAAGGCATCCGCCGATCCCGGAGCAGTGGTCATGTTCCACTGGGGATCCGTAGGCGGCGCGACCCCGTTCGGATCGTGTGCTCCATTCCGGATTTGGTCAACTGATCCCGGCGCGCTCCAAAACGCTCAGTGGAATTCGCCATAAGTTGTATATTCCACTCAAATAATTTTAGAATATAAAAATTTCGAGGACTGAAATTTATGTTTACTTTAAATTCTAAATTTGCAATAAATCTACAGTTCCTAATTAACATAGAAAACAAAGCTTTTGTCTTTTATTATGAACATCAATGACATTTTGTAAGCAGAAATCAATTATAACAAAAATCAGAACATGAACAATAAATATGCTTTCTTAAAAAAAAAAAAAATCCGCCAAACTTATTCAGGGACTTCCCAGGCTTGGATTTGCTGCTCCAGCCAATTTAGTCTTCATTTACTGCGCTCACTCAGGCATCGAACGGGTGGAACCTATATAAATGTTCGAGGGAAGAATGAAAAACAAAATCAGCTTTAGCAATGTACATGACACAGAAGACCGAACATAACAAAGGGGCATGTGTCTGATAATTCAGGGGGAAGCTCTTTATTCTTTGAGGAGAGAACATGCGTGTTCAGAGCAAATAAATATGCGACTAAATTTGAAGAGATAGAAACATACTATGTGCCGTGCGCCCTAGTAATAAAGAGACGCTGGAACATGTGCTTTTGAAGTCCGCGGGCTTTGTCCTGCCCTCCCTAGCAAAGTAAATGATATGGCGGGAGCGCTGGGTTTTGCTGGCGGGGATGGAATAACAAAGAGACAAACAATTATGATCACAATAAAGGAAGTTAGCAGAATAGTGAAAATCTAAAAAAGTGTGATAATACAAAAAAAAATATTGAGGTAAATAATATAACGAGGAAACTAATTTATCGCAAAATTTAAAAGCGAGGGGAGTAAATGTTTCCAGACTAGGTGGCGCAAGCTGCTTCCGATACAAAGGGCACAGTCAATACGATTCATTACTTCGTTCAACCCATGATCTGTAAATCATGACATGTGGAAATAGAACCGATATGATAGAGGAAAGGCTTAATCCAGCGTTGAAGTATGCGCGAATATTATATGCCAAACATTTTCAATACTCTTCCAGACTCCTTGCTTTTTCTTGCTTCCAACAAAACACTGAAGAAAATCTAAGATCTTTGTTTTCTGACGTGTTGCGAGAGTCATCATGATAGCAATGGAAGGCCTACCTGGGCAGCAGGAGAATATATATATATTCTCTTTCTTTCTATTTTTATTTCTACACACAAGCTTATTGCTTGGCTCCAAACGTTTCCAAAATTTCAGGCCTATTTTGTTTTCTTTTTTTTTTGCCTTTGCGCCGGTTTTGTGTCCCTGTTATTTTTTTTTTTTTAATTAAAACAGGCTTTTTTGCTTTCCTTTTTTCCCGAAATGTAACTGTTCACTGAAGACCTCTTCGAACCTTGGGGCCTGTGTCGTGGAAAAACGCAAACAAGTGTGTGCGTGTATTTTTATATATATATATGTTTTTTTCTTGTACGATTACGATTGCTAACTCTTCTCAGCCACATCTTCGAGAAGCACTTTCCTATTCCCTGTGGTGTGGTGCTGTGGTTATGACAACGTGCGTGCGTGTGTGTATTTTGTATTTACTTCATTTTTTTATATTGTAACTTTTCCACCTTCCAAACAACTGTACTGTGTCTCCAACGGAACTGTAACATTTCCGTACTCGTGAATATTTTTAATTTTGTTTATTGAGCTGCATTTCTTACTCATGTTTGCTTTTTTCTTAGTGTAATCTCTGGACCTGGTCTTACAAGCCCTACCTGGCTTTGACCAGTCCGACATCAACTCTGCGAGATCTGCATTCCTGAATAAAATTATTATTATTATTATTATTATTATTATTATTATTATTATTATTTTCGTTATTATTATTATTATTATTATTAATATTATTATTATTATTAGTATTATTATTATTATTATTATTATTATTATTATTATTATTTTTATTATTATTATTATTATTATTATTATTATCGCTCAGCCAAGCGATCTGGAGAAAATTATATAGAACCATTCTGTTATTTCCAGAACCATGTCTGTTCACTTTTTTGAAAGTTCGGATTTTAACTCTTTTGGGTCGGAGCTCAGTCCAGCTCCTACTGATTCATTCGCCATGCTACACACAAACATAAGGAGCCTGCGCAATTACTGGGACCAGTTTTTAGTTACCTTTGAGGCAGTCAGGGAGTATGTGGATGCCTTTATTCTAACTGAAATTAACACACCTGAACAAAGTTTGCCACAGTTTCAGCTGAGAGGTTACGAGGGGTTTTTTTATTACCAGAGATGGTATCAGAGGCGGTGGCACTGCAGTGTTTATCAGGCAATCGTGGGACGCTTCGAGGGTCTCGGTCGTCTTTCAGGAAGCAGAGTCTTTGGCCCTCTCAATCTACAATGGGAATATTTCAATATACCTCCTGGCAATATACAGACCACCCTCCTCGAACCCTACTCGTTTCTTGGCAGAACTGAGGGAGCACCTTCATACACTTCCTGTCGGTGGGTCCGTTTGCCTTGTGGGGGATTTCAATATCGATACGCTGAGGCCGTCCAAATCCCTAGTATGCGACTATCTAAATTTATTGGCAGAGTTTGGAATTAACAACACAATTCAAGCTCCCACAAAGGAGGAGTTTATGGGCAGTACTCTAACATCAACCTGCATTGATCACATAAACATTAGATCACAGTCTTCGTGTTCAATCAAGGCTTCGGTAATCTCTCAAAAGCTCGTTGACCACTTTTTTGTGGTCAGCGAGCGAGCTTCTGGTCAGCGAGATACTCGACTTCTTTAAAGAGTCTAGTAAAATAGTTATAAAATTGAAAAAGCGCAAACCAGGCCAACCATGGCTCAGTGATGATATCTTAGCCGCTATTAAGCTAAAGGAAGCATTATGGTTAGGGTGCAGGCGGTCTCCCAACAGCGACGCGCTTAGAGCCGAGTTCAGATGCGCCCGGAATAGGGTCAATGCACTTATTCGTTCCTCAAAACGCAAATACTTCAAGAATATGTTCTACCAGGCCCGTTTCGATGCCGCGAAGACGTGGTCTCTAATTAATTACTTTCGAGGAGGCGAGCCGAGAAACATAACTAATAGAGTCAAACAAATTTTCGGCTCTCTTTCGCCCTTGCTCGCAGACAAGTTTAATAATTTCTTTGCCGCGTCATGTGTTGCGGTTAGTGGCGATGAAGGTTATTCTGTGGCGACAGGTTAAAATGTGTCTTCGGCGTTTTTACCTTTCATGGACGCCTCCGAATTGAGCTCTATTTTGCTTAGTTTCAAAGTGGGCAAGTCGCCGGGAATCGACGGAATCAGCGTATCCGATCTCTGCAGGAATTTCAATGCTCTGAAGGACGTACTTCTTTATCTAATAAATGAAATGATCGAAAATGGAGAGATCAACTCACACCTAAAAACCACCCTGGTTGTGCCACTATTTAATGGCGGTCCACCAGGCGAGATGAGTAGTTACAGACCAATCTCTATTTTGTCTAGCATCGTACAAATTTTGGAGAAACACATCTTCCGCACAATGACTAGTTTCTGGAAAGGTTTGACATCCTGTCATCCAATCAATACGGGTTTATCGCCGGCCGAGGTACGCAGCCTCTTCTGGAGGACTTTTCGGATCATCTTCACGCGTCTTTCGAAAATAACTGAGTACTTTGTGCCCTTTTTCTGGATGTCGCCAACGCTTTTAACACTGTAGTCATAATATATTCCTCCAAAAGCTGTATTCCATGGGCTTTAGAGGTGCTTTCTCTACGATTCTAAAAAGCTTTCTCTCAGACCGCACGAAAATTGTATCGCTCAACGATGTAAGAAGCTCCAAGGTTGATTCGACTGCTGGAGTTCCGCAAGGCTGTTGTGTTGTCCCGTCTCCTGTCTTTACGTATTTAACTCTTTCTAAACTTAGACTCCATCTTATCTCAATTGTTATTTAATATCTATGTGAACGATATTGGTCGAGTTGTCTCTGGTTGTCGTATACTGCAATACGCGGATGATACTGTCCTGTTCTCTCGCCATCTATGTGCTGAAGAGGCGGTGAGTATGCTGCAGAGGGATGTACTCAAGGTCATGGACTGGTTTGATTTAAACATGATTAAAGATAACGCATCTAAAACTAAGTTAGTATGCTTTCATAACCCACTAAAGGTGATAAAACTACAAGTCCCTATTTTGCTTCATTCTTCAAATTGTGTTGCCTGTTGCTGTGTGCCTGTGGAATATGTCAGTTCAATTAAATATCTAGGGGTTTTCTTCGACTCGGATTTATCTTGAACAACTCACCTGTCTTATATCACTAAACGCCTAAAAGGTATCTCATGTTTCCTCTATAGCACAAAAGTGTTTATGCCATATTCTGTTTAAAAAGTGATTGTTTATTCCCTAGTGTATAGTGTGCTTAGGTATGGTATAAACCTCTTTGCAAACTGTTCTCGTCTGTGGCGTTCTAGGGTGGATAGTGTTCTCAGGGGGATCTTGAAGAGCTTGGCTTACAACTCTGCTTTTACTTCAAGTGATAACTTATTTCAGTCTCTCGAATTGCCTTCGTTTTATGCGCTATTCCAACACACGGTAATCCTTCGGTACTTCTGGTCTAATGAATACAAAGTTCCGCTTACTACATCCCGGGCATTAAGAAATGTTCCCCGCTTTGAGATACCTAGGTGTCGCACAAGATTTGGAGAATGTGTCCGACGGTATTACATTCCACATTTGTTTAACAACTTACCTGACTCTGTTTATCATGTTGAAACAAGGAGTAAGCTGAAAAAGGTCCTGAACAGACTATATTACTAGGACAGGTCCTGTGTCTGTTCATGGGTTTTTCTGCCATTGCGTTTATTGCTGTCTGTGCGTAGTGTGATGGGTGTGAGTGTGTGTCGGGGGGGGGGGGGGGAAGGGTTGAATGGGGGTAGAGTATTGAGGCAAGTTGACAGTATAGAGTCGAGACGACCTCCTTGAAACATGAAGGTATTGTGTTTCCATGCCACCTAAAACCTGGTATTTGCATCCACTGTGTCTCAATTATGTAAGATGTCTTTCACCGATGTTTGGGTCAAGTCCCACAAGCCCTTGTAGGCTTAGACGGACCCGTTACTGTGCACTGTGATGCGCCCTTGACGAATAAACATTATTATTATTATTATTATTATTATTATTATTATTATTATTATTATTATTATTATTATTATTATTATTATTATTATTAATATATAGGCTTGCTGCAAGTGTTCTCGTCGTTATCACGATGCCTCGCAAGAGAACGGTGTTTTGCTAGGGAAGCAAGGTGGGCTCTTTCTGCTATAACCAAGTCCTAAGGGAGGAATGGAGGTTTGTCTCAATTCAATTAGCCGAATATGGCCTTCATAAAAAAAAAGAAAGTCGAAATATTATCGACGTAGTCTGCAGCGAAGCGCCGCAGAAACTGCCCAGTTTCTTCTCTATAGGCGCCGGCTGTGTTGAAATAAATGTCTGTACAGCTGGAGCTGAAAAAGAACAAAAGAAAACTCGCAAGCCCAGAGTTCTTTCTTTTTCCTTTTGAGAGAACAACTGGCTGCAATGATATAGTTTTAACGTAAAAGATGCCAAACCATCTGCGGCAGTTTTATTACCCGGAAAGCGACAAAATCTACCATCGCCAAAGTCACGTCGAGATGACGTGTTCTGAAACCGTTTGTAAGGCAATACTAATTTCTCTCGTGTGTTTCATCACGTAAGTAGATTCCTGTGTTTGGGGTGCGGCCTTGCGTAAGCGCAAAAAGTCCCCTCGGCAAGTCCCCTTCAATACTTTATTAATTCCTAAAATGAAGAAATTCAACGTTCAACATGTTTTAATAAGAATACCCCACCCAGATATTACCTCTCTATATATTAAATATATAGGAACGCACAAAGAAAATCAGTGCGCTGAATCATAAGAAGCAACTGCAATGATTATTAAAAGCAGTGTGTCAAGCCGACATTTGTTTTATCTCTTCGGTTTGGATTCACGGCTTTAGGTTCAGTTTCGGTTCAGCTCCAGAGAGCACAAGAATAACGGTTAAACCAGTTTGAACCGCTAAAGTCTGAGTATGGGTTTCGCATTTGTTTAATGCGAACGCATTATATTCCCCATTACGTGAAAATCCGGCGTCGTCGGCGACGTTACCGAGCGATGGTAAGAAAAATGGCCGACGGTACGAAAAGTAAAAACAAGTCAGAAATGCGCGGATTGACGTCGAATTTCTCAAGGAGGTCCCTGTAAAGAAACAAAATAAATTAATGGCTTTAAAAAGAAAATTTGGTATCTTTCGGTATGAGTGGGAATCAAACCCGGGCCTCGGGGGTGCGAGACGGGCACGTTCCCCCGACGCCACGGCGGCTTTTTTTTTTTTTTTTCTTTATTGTACGCCACGGCGGCACGGCTCTTGCTGACTAAAGGTGTGCCTAGTGATGCTCTCGCATCATACACGTAAGCAGTCTTAAGTGTCTACGTCAAATTGTTTTGTATTTTTATCGTTTATTTTTTATCGTTTGTACAGAGCGCGACACTGTTAGCGCGAACAAGCGATCGCCGGTTTTTCCGGTTTTTCTCTTTGAAACCAAGGGATGTCATCCCAGTTATTATTGCTACGGAAAGAGCTCATTCAGTTCTATAATGTAAGCGATAAAATTTCGTGCTCGCTAATACTATTTAGAGGTAAAATGCGAAAATCCGCCGATGTCGTGTTCGCGCTAACAGTGTCGCAATGTGTACACTCCACTTATATTTTCAAATACGGAAAACAAAAACTGAGATTGTCTAAACAAATTACTAAAATTTAAAGCGCCGTGTTTATACAGCTAGACTTTCCTGTTGTGAACCTGCTGCCACATATTTTATCTGAATTCAGAAACTGTCCCAATGACGTTAGCCATCTAAAAGAACAGCGATTGCTACACATTAGTGTCCAAATCTTGAAAGTTAAATCATGCTCGTCCTCTTAAACATATTGTATTCATTGAGGTACATAAAAATTAAACTTGCCTTTATCGATTTAAGAAACCCGGAGAGCAGAGAATGGGTCGTGCATGTAGTATGCGTGCATCATGATTTGCAAGGCTTGGGGGGAGGGATCTTTGGCCAAGGCAAGTTTTGAATTTCTACTGGAGTACACTCTAAGAAAAAATGGAAGAAAAAGGTAGCAACGGCGCATTTTCCTCCCTTCTACTGACGCGCCCCCAAGCGAACACAAGAAGAAAGGAGGAACGAGACGTTTCTCTCTTTCTCCAGGCAGACGGGAGAAAGCTTTCGCCCTCCCGACTCATCTTCTTTCGGTTTCGTTTTTCGAGCACGTCGCGCACGTTGTTCAATGAATGTTGTTGAGTTGATTGAGCTTCAGCGGCAGCGAAGGCCGCCTGTAATTCCGTGCCCCATTCCGAACGTGCAGAACATTTCGGTTGCATTGACGCTTTTACCACTAATTTTATCAAACGAGCAAATGAAGCCGCTAGAAAAAGCAAAGTTCCGGAGCAGTGCCAGCAGCGCCACGTACACTGGGTAAGATGGCCGTGCGGGACCCACGCGGAACAACGCGGAACTGTGTCGGCGTTTTCGACGTTATGGAAATCGCAGAAAATGCGTCCAAGACAGGCAGGTTTTGCTGCCGGGTGCCTGGGTGCCTCTGCGCTGAGTTCGGTTCTGTTTTCCGATGCCGACTGCCAACCGGCAGTCAACGTGGTTCTGTATTTCTGCGTGTCAGAAACATAGCAGCAACATCGTGATGGCAGTGTTGTGCGTTGTGAACAGAAGACTGGACTTATAGCCGATGTGACCGTGTGTTCGCGTATCAGTCGCGTAACAACAAGATGAGATGACGTAAACTGTCGGGCATTGATGCCGCTGGTCGGGCCGTGATCGGAGGGGGCGGGGTGTCGCAGGTTGACATTCCGCTTTACATTAAAGAGTTTAAGACCACTTGAGGGATTAGGCGCAATCGATCGGCGCGCGGATAGTCATGTTGGGACGCTGGTCTGAACCGTAAGCTCCTACCGTACAGTGGCCAATGTGCCTGTTGGTTGTCTCCTCCACGAGAGCGATTGCGCTCTGGGGAAAGGACAGAACAGTACGAGAATATGACGGAAAGTACGTATATTTACAGTCTGGAATTTTAGCATTAAGAAAGAATAATAAGTAAATTCGAAAAAAAAAGCTATCTCTTATTTTGCTGTTTAAATATATACGGTTCCTGGAGAAACTGCCCTCCAAGTGGCGCGCTGGGATGAGAGCTAGATGTTTTCGAGCTCGCCACGGCGTATCTCCGTACACTTAACACCTGGCGCAAGTCGCGGCTTTGACTGCATTCAAGTTGATCGAAAAGCTATTTCTCTGCCCGTGAAGCATCACTTACAGCTGAGTGAATATCCGCTCTACAAAGATTAATTCAAGACGACAATTGCAGCCGTGCGTGAACAGCACAAACAGAAAAACAAACACTACAATAGAAATACTGGCTACGACGTGCCGTTCGGGGAAGCAAACACGTGGCTTAGAACCGCATTGGAGCGGCTTGATTTATTGGCTTTCAAATAATTACGGCATGATTGAGCGTTTACTTTTTACTAAGAAATTCATCCCCTGGGGCATTCAAAATACTCTCAGATCTATGACATTGCTGGAAAAAAATCAACATGCTGGGAATATTTTTTATTACTAAGGCAGTCACCGAGAAATTCCGCACGTTCAAAACGACCAGTATAAACGACGGAAACGCAGAGCTCGCGAGTTGTGATCGGGTTAGTGTGCTGCTGTATTGATGCTTGTATGTGCCACGTATGTGTATGCGCTCAATGTATGTTCAGCTGATGATTGTAGTATGAGTAATGTGTCTACATGTGTGTATAATAAATGTTCCCGAAGATCCCACAGCGCAAGGGTGCCGTGAGGAAATTAAAATATTTTTGTAGAATATGAATTGGGCGGTACCTAACGCCACCTAGCCTAGCTACTTGCAATGGATGGATGGATGGATGGATGGATGGATGGGGCTGAACCCTTTGAATCAGGCGGCGGCTTGCGCCACCTAGCCAGTATTTTTTCAAGCTATTTAATTTACGAGTTACAAATCTAGATATTTAGTCTTAAAAGCTACGGTCCGTACGACGGAGGCGCCTCTATGCAACCGGGTGCACACACCTTCCGCAGAAAGGGTCGCCCAGTAGGGAATAGGAAAATATTCACCCTTCCCTTGACCTATGCCACCAGTTAGATAATCTCTTCTTGGTTATCTCCACCTTCCCCATGTCTATTTTCCCCTCACTATCCCTAAATAACAGTGCAGTTGTTATATTAATAGGCTCTTCAGCCACTACAGGGTGAAGCCCCTTACAGTAAAGTACCAAATGTTCAGCCGTCTCCTCCTCCTCTCCGCAAGCTCCACACACGGTGTCTACCTCCTGATATCTAGCTCTATATGTCTTAGTCCGCAACACTCCCGTTCTGGCTTCAAATAGCAGGGAACTCCCCCTTGAATTATCATAGAGACTCTCTTTATCGATATCTGTTTTACACAACCTGTACATCTCTAATGCTGATTTTGTTTGCATACCGGCTTCCCATATACTTCTCTCTGTTTCCTTAACCTTCTTTTTAACTGTAATTTCCTGACCCATCTCCCCACTGTTGCCCACATATTTAGATCTGAGTTTTCTTGTTCGCTTTCTCCATTTTGTGTCAATACCCTTCATGTACAGATAGCAAAACACTCTCCGTGCCCACCGTCCCTCATCCATTTGTCTTAGTCTATCCTCAAATTCTATTTTGCTGCTTGCTTCCCTTCCTTCGAAAGACGACCACCCCATGTCGCCCTGTACCCCCTGATTTGGTGTCTTCCCATGCGCTCCGAGAGCCAGCCTACCCACCCCTCGTTGTTTTATTTCTAGCCTTGCCTGAATGTCAGGTTTCATACACAAAACTGCATTCGCAAACGTTAGGCCTGGCACCATAACTCCCTTCCAAATCTCCCTGACCACTTCATACCTGTTATAATTCCACAATGCCCTGTTTTTCATTACCGCTGCATTTCTATTGCCCTTGCCAGTTGTGTCTTTTTCATGTTCACTGAGGTAATCCGTATCTTCCTTGATCCACACGCGTAGATACCTATACTTGTCGACCCTCCCAACATTGCATTCTTGTATTTTAAGGACTTCACCCTCGTCATCGTTAAATATCATAATCGCCGACTTGTCACTACTGAACTCCAATGCCAATTCATTTCCCTCTGCACCACAGATACTCATTAGTTTTTGTAAATTCATCCTGTTGTCCGCCATTAGTATTATGTCGTCCGCATACATTAATCCCGGTATTGACTGTTCAATCTTCTCGCCATGTCTGTAGTATGAGAGGTCAAAGCCAGCTCCACTCTTTTCTAGTCTCTCCTGTAATCCTTGGAGGTACACATCGCGACACTGTTAGCGCGAACACGACATCGGCGCATTTTCGCATTTTACTTCTAAATAGTATTAGCGAGCACGAAATTTCAGCGCTTAAATTATAGAACTAAATGAGCTCTTTCCGTAGCAATCATAACTTGGATGACATCTCTTGGTTCCAAAGAGAAAAACTGGGAAAACCGGCGATCGCTTGTTCGCGCTAACAGTGTCGCGCTCTGTACATCATAAACAGTAATGGTGACAAAGGGCACCCTTGCCTAAGGCCTCGCTTTATTTCTACTGGTGCTGTCACTCTTCCTTCCCATGTTATAAAAACCTTGTTGTCCCTACAAATGTCCTTTAAGATTTTAATTATTCCATTTTCCACCTTCAAGTGCTTCATTATTTCCCACAGCTTTCCTTGGACCACATTGTCATAAGCTCCCTTAATATCCAAAAAAGCTATCCATGGAGGTCTGTTATCTTTAACTGCAATTTCGATACACTGTGTTAATGTAAACAAATTGTCCTCCAACCTTCTTTCTTTCCGAAAGCCATTTTGTAACTCGCCAAGCAACCCCTCGTCCTCTACTCATGTCTGCAATCTGTTCTTTATAACTTGCATTACAACCCTGTAGACTACCGATGTCTCTGTTATGGGACGATAGTTGGCTATATCACCCTTATCCCCTTTATCTTTATATGTTAAACTCACCCTACTTAACCTCCATTCTTCCGGGACACTTCCGCCTTCAATGACATTGCTGACCACTTCTCTTAATTTCGTCCTGGATTTAGGGCCTAACGTTTTTAATAATCCAATAGGAATGCCATCTGGGCCTGATGACGTGCCACTAGGAACTTTCTGTACTGCCCTTTCCCATTCCCTTTCTCCGATAGCCTCATTTTCACCAACTAAATTACTTTCTTCTAGTTCCTCATTTTCTGTGTACCTTTGCTCCTTAAATTTCTCTGCCATCATTGCTCCTACATGTTTCGCTGCCTCATCCCCTTCTAGTTGCTCACCCTGGGACGTGGTGATGCAATGCTGTTCTAACCTTGTTTTACGGCTCAAAGAGTTCAGGTGCTTCCAAATTTTTTGGCTGCCTTCCTGTCTTTTTTATTTACTTTAGACAACCATTGTGCCCCTTTCTCTTAATTTTTTCATTAATCAAACAGGATGCCTCCTTTCTACATGTTATAAATCTATCCCACTTCCTATTTACTTCGCTTTCTGGTTCCCCATTACTCTTAGCATACCTGTGTTCTCTAGATGCTCCCTGGCGTTTCTCTACTGCCTCCTTTACATCACCATCCCACCAGCTCTTTGGTTTGCGTCTTCGCTTCCCCCTTCCCCTTTTTCGCACCTTTGCCAGCGCTAGGTCAAATTGCTTAGTTAGGCTTGTACAAGTCCATTGTGCTTGGTCGTCTCCAGAAATAACTTCTTCTATTTGCTTAGCAGCTGTCTCCAACTGCTTTTCGGTATAAAAGTTTTGGTCCCGTTCGTCGTTCTGCCCCGTTTTTGTGCTTAATTCTCTAGTAAAGCTCCGTTTTATACGTTTGTGGTCACTACCTAGGCTTTTAACACCCTCCTCATCTATTTTCATTTTTTCCAGCTTATTATACATTCTATGGGACATCAGTGCATAATCTATTGTGGACTGTGACCTGCCCGCTTCCCATGTTATTAGTCCTTCACATTTCTCACTAGTGTTACATAGAACCAAGTCGTGCCTCTCGCACATGTCTAACAACATGTTTCCTGTTGAATCTGTATATCCATCTAAGTCCTCTACATGCGCGTTCATGTCTCCCACTACTATTATCTCGTGGCCTTCTCCTAGCTCGGTAATGTCTCTTGATATACATTCTGTCATTCTTCTATTTTCTTCCTTGGTATTTGATCCCGTCCACAGGTACACAAAACCCAGAAGTGTTTGCTCCCCTGCTACCGTCCCCTTTAGCCATAAGTGTTCTGCACATTCATTTCTTGTTCTCCGCCAATTTGTGCTTTTTCTGATGAACGCTCCAATTCCACCTCCCTTTTTACTACCTTCCTTTCTGTTGCATTCTTCCCAAACATAATCACTATTGCAAGGTGGATGCTCCGTATCTCTAAGATGCGTTTCCACTAGCCCATATACCATTAAGTCTTCCTGTGTTAGTTATCCTCTATCTCTTCCCATTTTAGCCTATTCCTACCCCCCTGCATGTTAATGTATCCTATGTCTGACTTAAATGGGCGCCTACCTCTATTCCTTCTACGGTTTCTACGTTGTCTACCCCTATAATCCATCCCCCAACTCTGCTTGACCCTGCCATCTGGTGGCAAGCGATTTAACCTTCTTTCCACACTACGCGATAAACAGCGACTTCGAGTTTGTTATTTTGAAAGCGGCTTTTGGTTTCGCGGTTTGGTTTGCCATTCCTCCGTGATGTGCGGTTGACGAAGGAATTGTGACTCGAGCAATAGCAAAGGTAAGGCGTAAAGTGCGCGAAGTAACTGGGTATCGGTTGTCTCCGTTTAACATCGCAGTGCTGACGACGAGAAGACTGAGTAACTGCTTTTGAAACGCAAGTTTCTTTCCCCGCGGGGGGAATCTGGCTTCGGAAAAAAAACACAGTTCGCGGAAAGCCCGTGTTACGCTTTTATTTGCTGCTCCTCTCGTCCCGTACAAGAGACGTAGCGTCCTCGTTAAGCCTTATTGAGCTCGATTTGCTCGATTCGGAGCCACCATAAGGAGGTGCAAGCGACGGAGGAACTTTGCTCCCCTGCTTCAGGGACGAAAGTTTCTCCCTTTCTAAAGGAACATAGGTTACAAGGCCGTTCCATCCCCTTAGGGAGGACTATCGATACCCTTTTTTCTAAGAGTGTAGAGTGTGCTTTAATGAAAAGTTTTCAATGCGTGTTGCTTTGGTAGTAAGTGCATGCAGGACCTCGATTTAATGAGTTCTCTCTAACTTTTAAGAAGTCCCTGTGGTCGCTGAAGTTATCGTGAGGGAAGTTTATCGCGCCCTTTACTCTATCAACTGATTTTTTTTTCTAAAGTTATGATGTCGTACGCCTTCTGCGCCATCCCTTGGTATGTTACGATTCACCCCGTGATGTTGCGAGTCCACGTAGGGAGCTACGCTTCGTCGGAAACAAGCTGCACGCGCCGACCAGGACTAAGTATCACTCGCCGCCGACACTTGCTTGCGGACTTAAACGGGTACGGCAAAAACATTTAGTGCTCGTTTTATTACTTAGGTATATACCACGTCGAATCAGAACAGTGATTTCCATTTGTAAACGCGTGAAAAGTAATTTTAAAATGAATAAAACGATATCCCCCTTGAACCTGGTAATTAGGGGGCCGAAGCTTTGTTGGGGGATCGTGATGGGTTGCTCCTCCCGCAGTAGCGCCACCCTCGGCAGTACACCGTACTCATATAGATTCAATTCAATTCAATTTATTCGCAATTCAAAATAATCACAGATCACACTGCACAAACGCATCTGGATCCGTAGCCTGCTTGGCTAGTCTTGGATCCATTCCAAATGTGGAAAAATAAATATTGCGGCGGTTACCTGTGCCGTACAAATATTTTGGTCACTGAAACATTGCTTCCAAATAAAATGTATTAAGTGTACTTTTGAACGTTTTGCTTTCTTTTATTTGGATCCATAAGGAATTCCATATTAGAGCGCAGCTTTCAGGCGCCTGTTTCCGGCCTAAGCGGCGTCGCCGTCGCCGTCGGCGTAACCGCGCGTTGCATGCAACGCGCATGCAAAGCTTGCATGCAACGCGTTGCATGCAAGCGGCGGAACCACGCGTTGCATGCGCGTTGCATACAACCCGCAAGTTGCATGCATCCCGCGCGTTGCATGCAACGGCGTAACCGCGCGATGCATTATGGGTAGTTTCCCACAATGACGTCACGAGGGTTACCCTCGTGAGGGTTACGAGGGTTACCCTCACGATGATCACGTGGGTTACCCTCACGAGGGTCACGAGCGTTATCCTCACGAGGGTTGCGAGGGTTAGTTACCCTCAAAAGAGTTACCCTCACGAGGGTCACGAGGGTTACCCTAACGAGGGTAACGAGGGTTATGAGAGTTACCCTCACTAAACCCCCCCTGAGGTCACGTGACACCACCCTCCCTGAGGTCACGTGACACCCCCCCTCCCTGAGGTCACGTGACCTCAGGGCGTTACAGGGAGTTGTAAACGGCTTTCATTTTTTTTCTTGCAGTATACTACCTATTTCATTATTTGACCATACACATTACGAGACAATAGAATGTTAACATTGTTGGCGGAAACATTTCTAGTGACTCTTTCCGATTCTGAGAAATTGCTTGATGGTAGTGGTGTATTTGTTTTCAAAATATTATGCATCGTAACCATAGCTTTATAATCTCGTACCAGGTTAAATGGCAGTATCCGTTGGCTTTGAAATATTGAAGCGGAATGAGTATTATATTTTGTGTTGGCTAATATTCTGATTGCTCGCTTTTGAAGTGTTATAACTGATTGGATGTAGCTTTGATAAGTAAAACCCCAGGATTCCACATAGTATTGGAGGTGACTGTGAAAGATGTTAAACCATATCAGCTTAAGCGTTTTACTATCAAAGTATTGATGTGTTTTAACTAGGGTGTATATAGCATATCCAAGTCTTTGCACAATTCTTCTCTATGTAGCTTCAAATTGAAACACGAGTCAAGCATCACTCCAAGATATTTAATACTTTCAACCCTTTGATACTTGAGTGTTTATTTCCTATTTCAATATCACTCACACCAGTTTAGATATCCTTAGAGGGCGACGAGAATACAATGTATTTTGTCTTTTGTAAGTTAAGAGCTAATTTATTGTCTAGGAACCATCTCTCTATATGCTTAAGTTCGTGTGTCATTTTCGATTGAATTAATTCTAGTGAGTTTCCAGAGACTAATACAGCAGTAGCATCCGCATACATTATCGTTTGCAGTTTGGTCCTAACATTATCTAGATCATTTGTGTAAATAGAAAAAAAGGACCGGTCCCATAGCACCGAACCCTGCGGGACTCCTGTCAACACAAACTCATTAGTTGAGAATTGCTCCTTTATACCCACGACCTGAGATCGAGACGATAAATAATTCTAAAAGAAGTCAAATGAAAAGCCTCGAAAACCATATCTTCGTAATTTCTCTATAAGTATGCCATGATCTACAGTATCAAAACCTTTTTTTTTATGTCTAAAAATAGGCTGACTGCAATTTTATTGCAGTCGGCCTATTTACCTTAGCCGTGAACGCAGATACCCTAGCCGTGAACGCAATGGCGCATTCGCGCTGCATCGCGTGGCGTGCGATTGTTTTGGTACTGCAAAGTTGTTTCTGCGTTTATTCATCACGTTTGCGTGAGGGTTGCCGCGTAATTAGGGAATTTTAGTACAGCGTTTTCAAAGGCCCACTACCGCTACAGGCGCGCGCTTCAGAGCATGCATCGAAGCGGCAGCGCGAGCTCCTGCTTCAAATAGCGTGACCTGAAAACACGATCTACAAAAACTCTATTGTGCGGCAGAGGGCTGCGGCAACAGCGTGCAGAAAAGGAGGTTGAACATGATTGAAAACCTGAGACTGAGGCAGAAAGAGAACACAACAGAACGGGTTGCCGCGCTATTGTGCAGCAGAGGGCTGCGGCAACAGCGTGCTGAAGTGCGGGACGCCGACCCAGGGGTTTCCGAACGATGAGAGATTCCGAAGCGTGTGGATCCGTCTTCGCGCGTCCGTCGTCTCTCGGGCGCCGGTGAAAACCGATCCCTCTACGGTGACCATCTTCGCGATGAGGACTATGAAAGGCTACCCAATGTCCTCGGGATAAAAATATTAGCGGGGAACACGAAGGACAAGGGAGGACAGGACTTGTCCGGTCCTCCCTTGGCCTTTGTCTTTCATGCTAATATTTTTATGATGTTCAACCAATTAGGCCACCAACTTATTTTGTCCTCGGGAGTCTCGGTCTTCCTACCGAGAATATTTGGTTGCTACCAGTTGTGTGCCTACTATTTTTTCCCCCAAAAAAAGAAAAGCTGAAGAGCTCAGCAAACCGCACAAAAAGTGAAGCAAACTGGTGAGCACGCTGTTAATAAAACACCGAATATCTAATACCTCCAAGTTGGCCAATAATTAGTAAATGCGAGGCATTTCTTGGTGACCCCGTGAGACTTTGCCGGGTGGACGGTCGGTCTGTTGGATGGTTCGTACGGTTCAAGCCCGAATCTCCCGTCCGTCACCATGTGTGAGAGAGACTATGCTCGTCCTCGCTGACATCTTCCGAGTCCCCTCGGTAGTCGAAGTCCTCGTCCTCTCGAGTTCAAAAAACATGGCGGAACAAACCGCGGACTACAAGGGCCAAAATGAATATGTCACGACTGTCGTCGTGCAGCTGCGCAATCCTCCGCCACTCCGAAACACGAGATTGAAACACGCAAAAAGCCACTGCGCAGCGGCGCTCATAATCGCGCCAGCCTTTGGCTGTGCTGAGGAGCATGACGTTACGATTGCAAGGGAGTTCCAACGCATCGCATGCATGCCTCAATGGCCGATTTCGAAGCGCTCGCTAGAATCGGACGCTCGAAACGAAAACTATAACCATCCGCTACAAATACGAAGGTGCGATTCTCACTTGCGGATATGATGGGTGATATTTCACCCATTTCGGAAAGCTTTTCGTATATTTTGATTTTCGTTTCTATACCCCCTTTAACGCCCGAAACAGTCTACCCTACGTCTCGGTTGCCAATCAAGCAGTGCTCGAAGTGCATCGAAACGGTGCTTATCGTCTGCGTATGTTCGCGATCACCGGCTAAACCAATCACGCACAATGAAGGCGCCGTGACTCTGCGATTTTTTTTATTCTGTGATTGATTTGGCCTTTGACAGTAAATCCCCACAAAAAAACGAGCGTCGTGACGAGGCACTTTCTGCACTGCTTGATTGGCCCCATCGGATCGTAGCGTCTGCAGCGACTGCATATAAGTGTAGACAGACGCGCTGCTCTGACGTCACGCCGATGTGGTGGCACTGATGTCGGCAGGGCACATGCACGCACGCTTTATTTCGCGCAAATCTGGTTTCTGCGCAAGCGCAGTGCCCACCCATGGTGCGGGCAAGCGCCACCTCGGTTCTAAATAGCGCCTCGGCCTATAATTATGTTAGAATAAGTATGACTCGCCGCCGACGGTCGCCTGCACACTAAGTATTTTCTTATTCTCTGTTCATTTGGCTCCTGCAGCGTCGGCATTATCGCGGGGGAACAACAATACAAAGAACTTGTCAGCATTTTCGGCACAAACCGTAACTTCCAAAAAGCTAGTCCAGTCCTTAACTCATTTAACAAAAAACAATTCTACGGAGCTCCGTACTGGTCTTGTGTTCACGAAGATTGTCCATGAGTGGGCATGGAAACAGCGTCACGATGAGGCTCATTCACGTCGTGCGCTTGCTTACACAGGTCACTGGCATGCCTTCAGTGCTGCTTGGGATCGACTGCCTCCACTTTTTGGGATTCTGCTGCACTAGAGCTTCAAGCAGCCAACGGTGAGGACGGCTTCTGGTGCGCGCCCTGCTGGCCACCAAGCTGGAATATTCCTCGGTCAAGCAAGGCAACATCATCGACAGCTTCATCATCTTCGCTCTTCGATAAGAACGGCAGGCGGGATCCTGGCTCTCCCACTGGGTATGGAAACAGCGTCACGATGAGGCTCATTCACGTCGTGCGCTTGCTTACACAGGTCACGGCATGCCTTCAGTGCTGCTTCGGATCGACTGCCTCCACTTTTTGGGATTCTGCTGCACTAGAGCTTCAAGCAGCCAACGGTGAGGACGGCTTCTGGTGCGCGCCCTGCTGGCAACCAAGCTGGAATATTCCTCGGTCAAGCAAGGCAACATCATCGACAGCTTCATCATCTTCGCTCTACGATAAGAACGGCTGGCGGGATCCTGGCTCTCCCAGTGGGCAAGGGAACAGCGTCACGATGAGGCTCATTCACGTCGTGCGCTTGCTTACACAGGTCACGTCATGCCTTCAGTGCTGCTTCGGATCGACTGCCTCCACTTTTTGGGATTCTGCTGCACTAGAGCTTCAAGCAGCCAACGGTGAGGACGGCTTCTGGTGCGCGCCCTGCTGGCAACCAAGCTGGAATATTCCTCGGTCAAGCAAGGCAACATCATCGACAGCTTCATCATCTTCGCTCTTCGATAAGAACGGCTGGCGGGATCCTGGCTCTCCCAGTGGGCATGGGAACAGCGTCACGATGAGGCTCATTCACGTCGTGCGCTTGCTTACACAGGTCACGGCATGCCTTCAGTGCTGCTTGGGATCGACTGCCTCCACTTCTTGGGATTCTGCTGCACTAGAGCTTCAAGCAGCCAACGGTGAGGACGGCTTCTGGTGCGCGCCCTGCTGGCAACCAAGCTGGAATATTCCTCGGTCAAGCAAGGCAACATCATCGACAGCTTCATCATCTTCGCTCTTCGATAAGAACGGCTGGCGGGATCCTGGCTCTCCCAGTGGGCATGGGAACAGCGTCACGATGAGGCTCATTCACGTCGTGCGCTTGCTTACACAGGTCACGGCATGCCTTCAGTGCTGCTTGGGATCGACTGCCTCCACTTCTTGGGATTCTGCTGCACTAGAGCTTCAAGCAGCCAACGGTGAGGACGGCTTCTGGTGCGCGCCCTGCTGGCAACCAAGCTGGAATATTCCTCGGTCAAGCAAGGCAACATCATCGACAGCTTCATCATCTTCGCTCTTCGATAAGAACGGCTGGCGGGATCCTGGCTCTCCCAGTGGGCATGGGAACAGCGTCACGATGAGGCTCATTCACGTCGTGCGCTTGCTTACACAGGTCACGGCATGCCTTCAGTGCTGCTTGGGATCGACTGCCTCCACTTCTTGGGATTCTGCTGCACTAGAGCTTCAAGCAGCCAACGGTGAGGACGGCTTCTGGTGCGCGCCCTGCTGGCAACCAAGCTGGAATATTCCTCGGTCAAGCAAGGCAACATCATCGACAGCTTCATCATCTTCGCTCTTCGATAAGAACGGCTGGCGGGATCCTGGCTCTCCCAGTGGGCATGGGAACAGCGTCACGATGAGGCTCATTCACGTCGTGCGCTTGCTTACACAGGTCACGGCAATCCTTCAGTGCTGCTTGGGATCGACTGCGTCCACTTCTTGGGATTCTGCTGCACTAGAGCTTCAAGCAGTCAACGGTGAGGACGGCTTCTGGTGCGCGCCCTGCTGGCAACCAAGCTGGAATATTCCTCGGTCAAGCAAGGCAACATCATCGACAGCTTCATCATCTTCGCTCTTCGATAAGAACGGCTGGCGGGATCCTGGCTCTCCCAGTGGGCATGGGAACAGCGTCACGATGAGGCTCATTCACGTCGTGCGCTTGCTTACACAGGTCACGGCATGCCTTCAGTGCTGCTTGGGATCGACTGCCTCCACTTCTTGGGATTCTGCTGCACTAGAGCTTCAAGCAGCCAACGGTGAGGACGGCTTCTGGTGCGCGCCCTGCTGGCAACCAAGCTGGAATATTCCTCGGTCAAGCAAGGCAACATCATCGACAGCTTCATCATCTTCGCTCTTCGATAAGAACGGCTGGCGGGATCCTGGCTCTCCCACTGGGCATGGGAACAGCGTCACGATGAGGCTCATTCACGTCGTGCGCTTGCTTACACAGGTCACGGCATGCCTTCAGTGCTGCTTGGGATCGACTGCCTCCACTTCTTGGGATTCTGCTGCACTAGAGCTTCAAGCAGTCCAACGGTGAGGACGGCTTCTGGTGCGCGCCCTGCTGGCAACCAAGCTGGAATATTCCTCGGTCAAGCAAGGCAACATCATCGACAGCTTCATCATCTTCGCTCTTCGATAAGAACGGCTGGCGGGATCCTGGCTCTCCCAGTGGGCATGGGAACAGCGTCACGATGAGGCTCATTCACGTCGTGCGCTTGCTTACACAGGTCACGGCATGCCTTCAGTGCTGCTTGGGATCGACTGCCTCCACTTCTTGGGATTCTGCTGCACTAGAGCTTCAAGCAGCCAACGGTGAGGACGGCTTCTGGTGTGCGCCCTGCTGGCAACCAAGCTGGAATATTCCTCGGTCAAGCAAGGAAACATCATCGACAGCTTCATCATCTTCGCTCTTCGATAAGAACGGCTGGCGGGATCCTGGCTCTCCCAGTGGGCATGGGAACAGCGTCACGATGAGGCTCATTCACGTCGTGCGCTTGCTTACACAGGTCACGGCATGCCTTCAGTGCTGCTTGGGATCGACTGCCTCCACTTCTTGGGATTCTGCTGCACTAGAGCTTCAAGCAGCCAACGGTGAGGACGGCTTCTGGTGTGCGCCCTGCTGGCAACCAAGCTGGAATATTCCTCGGTCAAGCAAGGCAACATCATCGACAGCTTCATCATCTTCGCTCTTCGATAAGAACGGCTGGCGGGATCCTGGCTCTCCCAGTGGGCATGGGAATAGCGTCACGATGAGGCTCATTCACGTCGTGCGCTTGCTTACACAGGTCATGGCATGCCTTCAGTGCTGCTTGGGATCGACTGCCTCCACTTCTTGGGATTCTGCTGCACTATAGCTTCAAGCAGCCAACGGTGAGGACGGCTTCTGGTGCGCGCCCTGCTGGCAACCAAGCTGGAATATTCCTCGGTCAAGCAAAGCAACATCATCGACAGCTTCATCATCTTCGCTCTTCGATAAGAACGGCTGGCGGGATCCTGGCTCTTCCAGTGGGCATGGGAACAGCGTCACGATGAGGCTCATTCACGTCGTGCGCTTGCTTACACAGGTCACTGGCATGCCTTCAGTGCTGCTTGGGATCGACTGCCTCCACTTCTTGGGATTCTGCTGCACTATAGCTTCAAGCAGCCAACGGTGAGGACGGCTTCTGGTGCGCGCCCTGCTGGCAACCAAGCTGGAATATTCCTCGGTCAAGCAAAGCAACATCATCGACAGCTTCATCATCTTCGCTCTTCGATAAGAACGGCTGGCGGGATCCTGGCTCTTCCAGTGGGCATGGGAACAGCGTCACGATGAGCCTCATTCACGTCGTGCGCTTGCTTACACAGGTCATGGCATGCCTTCAGTGCTGCTTGGGATCGACTGCCTCCACTTCTTGGGATTCTGCTGCACTATAGCTTCAAGCAGCCAACGGTGAGGACGGCTTCTGGTGCGCGCCCTGCTGGCAACCAAGCTGGAATATTCCTCGGTCAAGCAAAGCAACATCATCGACAGCTTCATCATCTTCGCTCTTCGATAAGAACGGCTGGCGGGATCCTGGCTCTTCCAGTGGGCATGGGAACAGCGTCACGATGAGGCCTCATTCACGTCGTGCGCTTGCTTACACAGGTCATGGCATGCCTTCAGTGCTGCTTGGGATCGACTGCCTCCACTTCTTGGGATTCTGCTGCACTATAGCTTCAAGCAGCCAACGGTGAGGACGGCTTCTGGTGCGCGCCCTGCTGGCAACCAAGCTGGAATATTCCTCGGTCAAGCAAAGCAACATCATCGACAGCTTCATCATCTTCGCTCTTCGATAAGAACGGCTGGCGGGATCCTGGCTCTTCCAGTGGGCATGGGAACAGCGTCACGATGAGCCTCATTCACGTCGTGCGCTTGCTTAAACAGGTTAGTAACGATACGTCTTTATTCGGAAAAAAATGTGATGACGTATGCCTCTTCCTGTTCCCATTCCCGAGAGTGATGTTCTCTTTGTGCTGTCAGTGCTCTTACGTTCTTAGCCAAGTACTGTTAATGTCAGGGGACGTTGAATTAAACCCAGGACCTAAGCGGATCCAAGAGGCCACTCCATCAGAAACTAATAGTCCATTGACTGACACACTGCAAAAACAGTTTACTGATATGTTTGTTATTTTACAAGGTGTTAACTCGCGCACAGTAAAAATGGAAAAAGACCAGTCAAGTTTAATCAGCACCGTAAATGATATTAAGAAAAGCCAGGAATTAATCGAGAGCAAAATCACAGATATCGATAAAAGGCTGTCTGCGGTAGGATCTAATCTTCGTCCAGCGACCTCCTACAGCAAGACTTGTCATCGCTACGGCAGATGACTGATAGCCTCATTGATGAGAACTCACGATTACGGGCTAGTCAGGCTGAGCTCGAGGACAGGTCACGACGCGATAATCTTTTGTTTTACGGCTTGACGGATGCTCATTCAGAAACCTGGGCCCAGACTGAGGAAAAGCTACTAAACACCGTGTCAACCTCTCTGAATTTTCCTATCTCAACTAAATCTATCGAACGTGCACATAGGCTCGGTGTCTTTTCAGATAACAAATGCAGACCAGTGATGGTAAAATTTTTATCCTTCAAATTGAAACAACAGATTTTATTTTCAAGCGCAAAATTTAAACCTAGTGGCATTACCGTCAGCGAGGATTATTTTGTCTCGACACGTCAGGCACGCAGAAAGCTGATTGAATTTGCGAAATCGCAGAACTCGGTGTTTAAACTAAAATAAAACAAACCATACATGAATAACAAGACCTACAGTTACAACCCAGTCGATGACTGTGTGTTTGAACATGCTAGCAGCCTGAATCGAAGTTCAAACACTGAAGGTGACGCATCACCGGCAAGCACTTCGCGATAACAACATGTGAGGGGTAGTGGACTGGCGTCTGATAACAAAAATAAACTTTCTCTTCTTTTCACCAACATTCGAAGCGTCTCATCTAAACGTGATGAACTAAGCTCTTTCATTGACTCATGCGATGCTGACGTAGTGGTTCTTACTGAAACGTGGCTTTCCGCAAAGGTTGGGAGCAACGAACTTTTTGAGTTTACCAGGCGATTCAACGTTTTTTGGCATGACAGAGGAGAAAGACGCGGCGGTGGTGTTTTGATTGCCGTCGCCGATTACATTATCTCGTCTACTTTAGATGTCGCAAGCAGCCTTGAACTTGTTTGGGTTGAACTTCGCTTGCGTTTCAAAACGCTTATCTTGGGTGTTTGCTATCGTCCACCATCGTTTAGTGCGACTTTTGTTGACAATTTCCCAAATTCTTCAATAATGTTACTAGGCGACTTTAATTATCCAAATATTTTATGGTCGAACGAATCGCCTTATCTTTGTCCCTTTTCTACCGAGTGTAGCAATTTCTTGAACATGTGTGCTAATTTCAATCACTCACAAGTTGTAACCCAGCCAACCCGAGTTACGCCCACATCATCAAGCGTCTTAAATCTTGTATTGACCACCTCACCAGACCTTGTCAGTTCCATAACTTACTTAACAGGTTTACGCGATCATTCTTTGCTTCACTTCACATTGAACATTGCTGTTCCTAATCAAGATACCCACTATAAATGTATTTGAGATTATAAGAAGGCGGACTTTGTTGCTATTAATCGGTGAGCTATGTCTGTTTCTGGATGAGTTCCTACAATGGTTTGATGAGAGATCTAAAAATATGAACTGGAATTTATTTAAAAGTAAAGTGGCTTCACTCACAAATACGTTCATACCATTGAGAACCATCAGATCGAAGCGAAAATCACCGTGGTTTAACCAGTCACTGAAAAGGTTGTCAAACAAGAAAAAACGCTTGTTTCGTTCCGCGAAGTTATCCAATTCCCAGTCTCGTTGGGACACCTACCGATGTGCAGCTACTAATTACAAAGTAGCACTAAAAGAAGCGAAATACTCATTTTTTAGTCAAACTTTACCTTCTATGCTCATGCATAATCCTAAACAATTCTGGAATGTTGTAAACAAGACTGACAAGCATGTTATAACACTTAGATATACAGATGGTACAGTAGTTCCTAGCGGTCAATGTGCTAGCATTCTCAACGCGGTGTTTGTTTCGGCGTTTTCTAGTAATGTAAATGCTACTTACCCTGCCTGTCACACTTACGAGTTTTTTCCAATGAAATCAGTTCTTATTGGCACAGTTGGTATAGCGAGAATAATAGAAAAACTGAAGATGTCATCATCCTCTGGTATCGATAATATCAACTCTAAATTTTTGCTCAATACTAAGATGTATAGCTCTATAATCCTGAGTAAACTGTTTCAGCAGTCTCTTGATACAGGTTGTATACCAGAGGATTGGAAGATCGGGAAGGTGATCCCTTTGCACAAATCAGGTGAAAAGCATTGTCCAAATAACTTTCGACCCGTGTCACTTACCAGCATTTCCTGTAAAATCATGGAACATATCATTTACTCCCATCTTGCAAACTACTTAGAGTCCAATTCTTTTTTCAATTTATCCCAGCATGGGTTTCGTAAGTCATTTTCATGTGAAACTCAGCGTTTGTGTTTCACACGTGATCTACATTCCATTCTTGATCGTGGATCTCTGCGGACTGCATATTCCTCGATTTTTCAAAGGCATTCGATAAAGTATCTCACGAACTTCTCTTTCTCAAGCTGACTAAACTAAACTTAGACACCAACGTTCTTGCATGGTTGCGCTCCCAGCTCACAAACCGGTCCCAATTTGTGACGGCTAACAATATCAATTCTGATTTATCTCTAGTTGGCTCAGGTGTACCCCAAGGCTCGGTTCTGGGGCCCTTACTTTTTCTCATTTATATTAACGACCTGCCCACTAATATATGTTCATCCGTCAGTCTCTTTGCCGATGACTGCGTCATTTATCGCGAAATTAAGCGATTCTGACGTCTCACTTCTTCAGTCAGATATTAACAGTGTTTCTGAGTGGTGTGATTTGTGGAACATGAAACTAAAGATTAATAAGTGTAAATCTATGCGTGTTTCCCGTCTTGATACTCCGTGTGCTTCTTATCGTCTAAATAATCTCTCTTTCGAAACCGTATCATCGTATAAATATCTGGGTGTGCATATATCTGCTAATCTATCCTGGTCGTGTCACGTTGAATATATTGTAAATAACGCCAACCGCATGCTTAGATATCTCCGAAGAATTTTTTGTCTCGCTCCCAGCTCATTAAAATTACTTTTATATAAAACAATAGTTCGTACTAAATTGGAATATGCAGCTTCGGTTTGGGATCCTGGTCAAGAATCACTTATCTCCGAATTAGAAGCGATTCAGAACCGCGCATCTCGTTTCATCCTTTCAAATTACCATCGTACATCCAGTGTGACCACTATGAAGTCTAGCCTGTCATTACCTCTTCTTTCACAACGTAGAAAAATGTTCCGTTTGTGCCTGTTTCATAAGATATATCATAATAATCGATTCTAAAAGAAAGACTACTAACAACACCTCATTACGTTTCAGCACGCATCGATCACCGTCATAAAGTTGCCATTCCGTCTTGTCGTACTAAACATTTTTATGAGTCTTTTATTCCTAGTGCCTCAACAATGTGGAATCACCTTCCCGGAGTCATTGCCGAAATCCCCGATATCGAGTGTTTTAGAACTGCCGTTTCCAATCTTTTTTGTAAAGATGCATAACTACTGTATTATATTTTCTGTTGTACGCTGTATGTTGTGTTGTACCTTTTTAATACTCACTCCCCTCTGTAACGCCCCTGGCCCTGAGGGTAAATAAATAAATAAATAAATAAATAAATATAATCTTTGTGGTGAAAACAAAATATAATTCGGTATTAAAAGGTAAGATGAGCTGTTACGACCAGTGTTTTTATTATATATACTATATAAAAATTTCAAATTTCAGTTTTAGAGCCGCAATACTAATGGCCACCAGCCTAGTGATTTATATTATTATTATTCACAATTGACTTTCGATGGTTTTTACGAAACTATCCATTGTGTGTTAAACTTCCGATAGTGGAGTATCGATAGAACTATCGAGATTTTTACATCACGTAGACGGACATTCAGAGTTAGGTCTTCTCGATCATGGCAAGATATTTTCGACAGGCGCTTCTAGTTCACTTATATATCTCCACGTGACTTGTTCACCTTTAACTCTTACGCTGTGTGCAAATTCCCGCCAAAGCGCAGTGTGTGCCGTGCGAAAAAAAAAACAGTAACTTCAAAGATTAAAAAAATATATTACATAATGAGTGTCTAGCGGTTGCAACATATTCATAACTTTATGATTTTCCGTTACCATTTCCTGGCAATACTGCAACTAAGGAAGAACATCGGAACTGCTAAACGTTTTCGCAGAAGCCATCGGACTCATTTCTATAGCTATTATAGTTGACTTGGGGTGCGATATAGTTAGGTACCTCCAGATATAACTGTGTTGTGAGTAAGTATAGAGCATAAAATGTTCGCTATTATTAGTGCTCGATCCCGTACAGGGCGGATCTAAGGATGGATTGACAACTTATGCATTTCAGGCACTTGATTTTTTACACGTTGATTTATATCCACTTTCCGTCCGGTGCAATGTACTCACCAATAAAAAGAGCACATCAATTTAGAACGAAGAATAAAAGTTTAATGAGGCGCAGTTGTGCCTACAAACTTTAAGAGAAATGTGCCATGCATCTTGCATCGGCGACGGAAGGGTGACTGACTCGAAGAAGCACGTTATCGCTACTTTCATGCACGCAGCACATTGAGGAATGCTCTGAACAAGAAAACTCGACGACCGTTGAGAATAGGCTGGGATTTCTTGGATTAGTGCATAATTATTCAGAAGAGGATCCCGACCGAGCGAGATTCGAACCCCATTCCTCTGTGTGACAGCCGCATGCGTCGTCAACTATACTTCGTTTTACCTTTCAGTCCAGACCCAAAATAAAGCGCACCATCATGGTGTGCGTCATGTTTCAATGCGTGTTGTATCATCGCTGAAGCAATCATAAACAGAAAAGGCCCAGTGACTTGCGCTTTTGACGCTGCTTGATTGGTCCCACTAGCTCGTAGTGTCGGCTGCGTCTGGACCAGGGTGTAAAATAGACAGGTGGGGAAACGAGAGCCAAATGAGCGACCGGATTGTGTCCCCCTCGGTTTTCTCTTTTTCTGTGGCGCCATCTATGTGGAGCACCGCGGACTCTCACTCCGGGTGGGCAACCGGTGGCGACCGGCTAAACTGACGGAGATGGTTTCTCGTGGATTTTCAATGGAGGACTGTCGTGCTCTCGGTTTATTTTGCGCACTCTCCCATAAAGTTCCATGCAAATCCAATTAAACATGAGGAAGAAAACGAGAACCCCTACCAACCCGCTCGTTCTGTCCCTGCAAATCCAATTTCGATTTTTTTCTTTGGGAGTGTCTACATCCACGCGCGGGGATGTAGCCACGTCGGGAGGAGATAAGGCTCCATCCACGCACTACGTCACTTCCGGCGCACTTACGTCACTTCCTTGCGTGGACGGAGTCTGTTCTTCTCCCGGCCTGGCTACGTCCACGCAGGAATCAACTTCCGTTCTTGCCTCGTGGTTTTGTGATTTTGTGACCATGTCAACCATGTGCTCGGCGGCCATTGCCCCTTGCGTTCCTGCCTGTCCTGCCTTGTCTGGACTGCTGTTCCTGCCTGGTCTGCTGTTCCTGCCTGGTCTTCCGCAAGCGGGTTTGAAAATCTCTGGAGCGTTTTTTTCTCTCTTTTTCTTGGTCAAGGAGAGTTCGGCCCTTTCTGTGTTACCACCGTCGCGCTTCTGACATGCCTCGAGTTTTGGTGGCCGGGGATTCGATGGTGAAATACTTGTCCCAGTATTTCCCATCGAATAACCGGGTGGCTGTCGAAGTGCGGGCGTTTAGTGGCATTAGAATCGAGGCCTTGTTTTCCAAGGTGTCTGACGCCCTGCCCGAATGCTGTCATTTTGCACGTTGGCACAAACAACACCAGCGTTTGTGCCAGCGCGTACATTGACAAGTACCGTCGGCTGGCCGCTCAGATCTTGGAACGCAATCCGACGATGCAGATCGCCTTTTCTTCCGTCCTTCCGAGGCGGGAGAACAGGTTCTCTTCGTTGGAGTGTCAGCATAGTAAGAGTGCTGAGATCCAGTCGTTGAATGATCGGTACAAAGAAGTGAACTGGCTCCTGCAGGAGTTCTGCCTCAAGAAGGGCTTCGTGTTCATCGGCGATCTCGTGGACGAGTGGCATCGGTGGATCGGCTACGACGGAGTGCACCCAAGCCGGGATGGCAACAAGGTATGTGGAGCTACATTCATTTCGACGTACTGTGCTGACTTTCACTGTTCGCCAGGTGCAGGTATATAATGCACCGTCGGAGCTATTGCCTTTGTTGTAAGGTAGGCGGGTCAAATGTAGAAAATGAAAAGATGTTCTATGCCTATTCTTTTCTCATTACATTCTGAAAACTAAGACGCCCATTTCAAAACAACCTGAATAGGTTTTTGCAGAGTTCCTGTTCCTGCACGCACAGAGGATCGCAGAGGGGCTGACCAGGTCCAGGATTCATCAGGACCACATGGAGAGGACGTCGAGTGCCAGCCCCTCCCGGAACTGCTGGACCACCAAGGATGTCCTGTTGAACACGACATGTGAGATCGAATTTCCTCCGCTTGGCTCTTCTCGCCCTCCTAGCATGCTCGCCTCGCCTCCATCATCTCCTCCTCCTGCATCCTCTGCGCCCCCACCACCTCCTCTTGCTTCCTCTGTGCCCCCCCCACCTCCTCTTGCATCTGCACCTTCTCCACAACTCCCTCTTGCTTCCTCTGCACCCCAACCACCTCCTCTTGCCTCTGCACCTTCACCACGACTCCCTCTTGCTTCCTCTGTGCCCCCCCCACCTCCTCTTGCCTCTGCACCTTCTCAACAACTCCCTCTTGCTTCCTCTGTGCCCCCCCCACCTCCTCTTGCATCTGCACCTTCTCAACAACTCCCTCTTGCTTCCTCTGTGCCCCCCCCACCTCCTCTTGCATCTGCACCTTCTCAACAACTCCCTCTTGCTTCCTCTGTGCCCCCCCCCCACCTCCTCTTGCCTCTGCACCTTCACCACGACTCGCTCTTGCTTCCTCTGTGCCCCCCCCACCTCCTCTTGCCTCTGCACCTTCTCCACGACTCCCTCTTGCTTCCTCTGTGCCCCCCCCACCTCCTCTTGCATCTGCACCTTCTCAACAACTCCCTCTTGCTTCCTCTGTGCCCCCCCCACCTCCTCTTGCATCTGCACCTTTTCCACAAGTCCCTCTTGCTTCCTCTGCGCCCCAACCACCTCCTCTTGCATCTGCATGTTCTCCACAACTCCCTCTTGCTTCCTCTGCACCCCGACCACCTCCTCTTGCCTCTGCTGTGCCCCCACCACCTCCTCCAGCTTCTGCATCTTCACCACTCCCCCTTGCTGCCTCTATGCCCCCACCACCTCCTGCTTCTGCATCCTCTCCACCACTTTCTGTTGCTGTTTCTGTGGCCCCATCACCTCCGAGTTTGGTGGGTGGATACAAGTGGCAGTTGGTGAAGCCCAAATGCAGGGAGCGCAAGTCTCAGGGGTTGCGTAAGGCACGAAACCGTACTGCTACCATCGCATCCCCCATAATTACTTGGGATGATGGAGACTTTGCAGTGGGTTGCCTTTTGGAGCCTATGCCTATCCTTGAAGCCTTTTCATCTGTGCCTATGTTTGACAAGCTGTCTTCCTTGGAGACATGCTCTGACCCTAGCTCAGCTGATGGCCACCCAGCAGACGCTGGCCCTAACACCGCACGTCCAGAGGTGCAGAATGGCAGTAGCTTCTTGGATGATGCCGCTAGCTGCGCGATGCCGCTAGCTTGCGCGAAGAAGCTCAGGACCAAGCTTGCTTCTAAGCCGCTGCAGCTGAAACGTCAGGTTGTGCCAGACGCTTGCTCCAACACCACACGTCCAGAGGTGCAGAATGGCAGTAGCCTCTCGGATGATGCCGCTAGCTCAGCTGATAGCCGTCCAGCATGCGCGAAGAAGCTCAGGGCCAAGATTGCTTCTGAGGCCCTGCAGCGGAAACGTCGGGTTGTGCCAGACGCTTGCTCCAACACCACACGTCCAGAGGTGCAGAATAGCAGTAGCCTCTCGGATGATGCCGCTAGCTCAGCTGATAGCCGTCCAGCATGCGCGAAGAAGCTCAGGGCCAAGATTGCTTCTGAGGCCCTGCAGCGGAAACGTTGGGTTGTGCCAGACGCTTGCTCCAACACCACACGTCCAGAGGTGCAGAATGGCAGTAGCCTCTCGGATGATGCCGCTAGCTCAGCTGATAGCCGTCCAGCATGCGCGAAGAAGCTTGGGGCCAAGCGCGTTTCTAAGGCCCTGCAGCGGAAACGTCAGGTTGTCATCATGGGGGCTGATGAAGTTTGTTCAGAGCTTGGGAATACTGTCTTTTGTCCTCCCACTCTGTCTGGCGGAGGAAATGTCATCTTTGAAGGGGCAACTTTTGCAAATTTTGTAATTTTTCGGTCAGCCTTTGAAGCCTGGTGCAAAGATGAGCACCACGTGGTTGCAGTAAGTAAGAGCAACTTATGCCCATTAGCTCAAAGTGATGAATTCAAGTATTCTCGAGTTACTTACATCTGTGTACATGGACTTAAGCCAAGTTCAAAGGGCATTGGAAAACGCCCAAAGCGTAACTTCAATCATACTGGCTGTGAGATGCGTGTTTCAGTGGCTATGAGAACTAAAGGAAGTGTCTTCTACACAATTTCGAAACTTGTCGTCGAGCACAACCATCCCCAGGACTTATTTGATTTGTATCCACAAAATAGACTCCTCAGTGAACCTGAGAAGGCAGAATTTGCAGATCTTGTCAAATGCAATGTAGCACCTAAGGACTTCAAAAATTATGTTTATGAAAGGACTGGCAAGTTTCTGAAAACGAAAGACATAAACAACTACAAGTCTCGTTATGCAACTACAATTAAAACTAGTCAGGATCATGGTGGCATGTTGCTCGAACAGATGCAGACCCTTGCCTCTCAGAATCCCAACTGGATTATTCATTATGAAAAGGATGAGAAGGACAAACTTTTATTTGTTTTATTCCAGACCTCTATCATGAGAGAAACTTTAAAGAAATATCCAGAAATTTTGTTTGTTGATGGGACGTACAAAGTGAACATAGAGGGCTATATTTTGTATTCAATTTTATGTGAGGATGGTTGTGGAAGGGGTAGGAGCGTCTGTTATGCATTCTTACAGAGGGAGACGTCTGCAATTGTACGCTCAGTGTTTGGCAAGTTCATTGATTGCAACCCTTTCATAATATCAGCCTGCAATGTAATCATGATAGATAAGGACTTAAACGAGCTTAGAATTTTAAAGGACCTTATGCCCAGTAGCACCATACTGCTCTGTTCGTGGCATGTCCTACATTACCTAGACCTTCAGATTAACAGACTGGCACCGTTGAAGAAGGCAGTACTGCGTCCCCTTATTAAGGAAATTCTTTATGCACAAGATGAGCTTGTTTACAATGAAAAGGTTGCGGAGCTACAGAAACATTCTTCTTTCGAGTTTTACAAGTATTTCATTGCCAACTGGGATTCCTGTAAAGAAATGTGGGTGCACGCTTATCGTCGCACTTTATTTACTCTTGGAAATAATACAAACAACAGAATTGAGAGTCATAACCAGAAGATGAAGGCCTTCTTGCGTTCAGGGATGCACTTAGTTGCTGCAGTCACTGCATTGCTGGAGTATGTCGACCACGATGTCATGTCACTGCAGTTTGCAAGGCTTAGGGAGATGAAGCTCAACATAGATACTAGCTGCACTGACTTATTTCAAGTAGAATTGTCTAATAACTGCACTTTGGAAGCAAGGAGAACCATGCTGGAACAGTATGAGAAATTCATAAGAAGCAAGTTTGTTGTTAGCATCACTAAGGGAACGTACACTGTTCAGTCGGAACAAAAAGAATACTTGGTGCCACAAAGTCTCGATGGCTGCATATGCTCAGTTTACTCCCAATATGGTCTTCCATGTGCCCACATATTTGCTGCACGTTGTTTCGCAAAGGAAAAACTATTCGATAAGGCCTCCATTCCACAGCGATGGCTTAAGAGCCACTTCCTAGCGTCTGAACCTGCTAAGAGTGCTATCCCTTCGCCCACACTTACAGCAGCTGTAAAAAGATCTGAGCCTCCAAAGCTAGACACTATTCAGGCAAGATTCAATTATGCGCACAAATTTTTGTGTGATATAGCAAAACCTACGGCTAATGTTTTGGCCTCGTGTAGTCCACCTGAGCTAAAGGAGAAATTGTCATTGATTGAGAGCTTTCTTCACAACCTTACAACTTTCCCAAGCAACCAGGTACAACCCTCACCACAGCCAATTGTAGCCCTTACTGTTGAGAAGAATAAATCTGTGTCACAGCTGGAATGTACATCAATGGATACAAGCCAGGAGGGGAAACCTGTGCAGCATCCAGGTGTTCGATCAGTGGGTACAGATGAGGAGGATGAGTTTGTGCAACCATCAACAAATATCAAAGCTTCTCAGAAATTGAGTATTCCTTTAATTAAAAGTAAACGGGGGAGGCCGAGGAACGTAAAAGTTGTTAAAAGACGTGCACCGCCACACGAGTTCGCCGCTAAAAAAATTTGCCTTAGTATGGTCGATTCAAAGTTCTTGCCTTTCTGCAAGAGCTATTCACTATCTGACATTGACCTCGGCCATGTTGCATGCAACATGAAACTATCAGATAGTGTTGTTAATGTTGCACAGCACTTAATACATAAAAAGTTTCCTCGGTGGGGAGGTTTTCAGGATGTCTTGCTCGGAAAAATATTGAAATTCTCGAGAACAGTAGGTCCTTTCATTCAAATTTTGCATACCACTAACCCTGACCACTGGATTACGGTATCAAATATTGAGGCACCCTCAGACTCACTCTTTATTTATGATTCCATTGACCAGCCTGTTCCACCTGATGCAATTAAGCAGGCGTGCAACATTCTGAAGCCACGGTGTGCAAACATCAAGATCTTTGTGAAACCTGTACAGGACCAGGGTTGCACTCTAGACTGTGGCTTGTTTGCTATTGCTAATATGTATTGCATAGCGTCTGGTAAAGATCCAACCAAGTTAAGCTTCCGGCAAGACATTCTTCGCTCCCATTTACTGAAATGCATTACAGGTGGAGTGATTGAGGACTTTCCCACGACAGCCACACTGGTTCCTCGTGTGCGGGCAAAGGATTTTTTTTATGGTGTTCATTGTTTGTGCAGGCAGCCTCTGCTCTCTGCTGGTGACAGTGGTATCATTCAGTGTGCAAGCTGCACAGCTCTCTTCCATGAGACTTGCCTTAGGTGTAAAATTATACCGGGTATACCGTTTGTTTGTAGCCAAAGTTGTGGAATAGCTATTACAAGTAAAAAGGCGCACTAAAGATCGCTATGTGACAGCCACTCTTACATTCATTCTCTTGTGCATAGAAACGAAGCCAGCTTAGTTTTAAAGCAATTTCTTTATAGTCAGTGACAGGCTAAGAACATGGTGCGAGAAAAAGGAAGGATGGGGAGAAAGCAGACAAAATGGTAGAGGGAGAAGACCCCTCACCCCGGCCTCCCTTTTCCTCGCACCATGTTCTTAGCCTGCCACTGACTACTTTTGTTTCGCATTTGTTTCCTGTTAGTGTGTTGAAATGTGTAATTTCTTTTCTTTTTTTTTAATTATTTTTTAGGTCTCTCGGCGGAGCCTGGCCACTAGAGAGCGCGTTCTCAGGTGGCGGATAGAGATATGTTCTGTGTTATGGAGTTTTGAAAACAGCTTCATAACACAGGGCAGGCATTCATGCCCGCGGACCAACAGGCTTTTTTTTTTTTTTTTTTTTTTTAATGGCAAAAGTACCATTTTTAGTTTTTTAGTTATTTTGTTCAGTAGCATGCTCACACCATTTTCTTCAAGGTAATACCCAAGTGTGCAGTACTCTAAGTTTCAAAATCATGCGAGCGTCGACCGGCAGGTAGGCCAGCATCCGATCAAGGGGCGAGCAGGTCAAGGCTCTGACAGCAACAAGTGATAGGCCATTGCAGCCTAGCAGATGACGCTGCAAGCATATATGTCGCATGTGCATATTCTTCCCGATTTCACGTCCAGCTTCCGCACTAATAATGTCGCTAAAGTGTCTCTTTACGTCAGGCCTTAAAATGACTGCTGCTAGTCAGCAGTGTGGAACCACTCTGAGTGTTACCAGTTTTGTGTGTTTTCTGAGCTTCCGTCCTCATTCCTTCGCTTCTCCTTTAAAAAGGATACACCTGTTTATGTACCACTGTTTTGTTTGTCATGGAATAAACTGTTTCTGGAATCTTTTACCCAGTTTTCTTGATTCCATGCTCTCAGTATTTGTTATTACTGTGACTAATGCATGTTATCCCTTTTCTCACAATCATTCGGACGCTAGCCTACTTGTTGAGAGGAAAACTATGCATAGATCTGTGTGGCAGTGAAAGTATGGTAAGTTGCCTTATTGTTTGGCCTAATGGGCAAACGTGTCTCTAGGTTGAAAGGAGCATATAGAGTTCTTGCAGAATGCAGACAAGTTTTTTTTTTTTCTAAAAGCCAAAAGCTGAAACAAAGTAAAGTTTTGCAGAAATTGGGAGTCTATCCATTGCAGCATAGCTCCCGTATGCTGTTAAACTGGAATCTCGTAGTATGCAAGAAAAAACATTCCAAAGGTGGCTGCGGTACATGGCTCAAATCTAAGTTCATAAGCAGACATTTCCATTTATGTTCGTATTGCTTCGCATGCATTTGGCCCTTTAAAAAAACAAAGGTTATGGGCTTGTTTTTTTTGTCGGTCACCTTTCCGTAAAACATGTTATAGTAGGGAGGGGCACACTTGCGCTCTTCCCTACTAAACTTGTACTCCTTTGCCCAGCGAATGCAGCTTTGAGTAGAGTTCTAGAAATAAAAAGAGAAAGCGCGAGTTCAGACACTTGCGAGGGTTTAAAAAAAAATTTGGTTTGAATATTTATATAACACAATGTTAGTCTGCCATTTAAAAGATGGCAGACCAACATAGCGATATAAGAAAATATGCTTTTTTGTTATATAGTCCGCACCCTGTGTATTAGGGAGGAGATCAGACCGTGACGCCCCAAGCGGTTAACTTTAGAACTACACGGATGGGGACAACAAATGCAATGATTCAACGCTCGGCTCGCATAACCGAATGCGGCGTCAGCGTTCGGCTGGAGTTTTGTGTTTTTTTGTGTTCTCCGGTGAATGGGAGAAGGGGCTCTTTTCTTACCACTCCGGCCTACATGAACAATGCAGCATGCACAGTGCCCAGCTCCAGTGCTTAAAGTCTCCTGTAGGTTGAGGGGGGGGTGGGGGTTCTGACGTGATGTACTATAGTCGGTGACAGGTCAAGAACGAAGTGGAAGCTCCTCCCACCCCTTTCCACATCAGCGGAGCAAACGGTGGAGAGCAGGGGGGCTATGTTGCACATTTTGGACTCCCAGGAGACTAGAGAGAAGGAAGTGACGTATGTGAATGAACCAACGAACATATCTTAGCAGATACCGTCATCAGCGTCTCCACCAATCAACATCCAAAGAGCGTTGTTGACATCACTTCCTTCTTCCTAGTCTCCTGGAAGTCCATAACATGCAACATAGCCCCCCAGGTCGCCTCCACTCCAGTGTTCATTCTGCTAGAGTGGAAAGAAGAGGGAGGAGCTTCCACTTCGTTCTTGACCTGTCACCGACTATAAATGCACATAAAATAAACCCGACTGCTGGCTATGCCCACGCTGTACCTGCAACCCTCAAATTGCTGATCCCAAAATCTCACATACCTAAAAACAAGCTATTTTATTGCAAGATATGATTTTGATTTCACTAATGCTGTGACATGGACATGCCCACAAGGCCTGTGGGCATGTGCACATGCCTTATGTTGGGTAAACACCGAGGTGTGGGGACAACAAACGGATCAGAGCGCCCCCTATGGTTCAATCTCCTCGCCAGGGTAACATCAGTAACATTGACAGCGAAGAATCTGTTTCTTTGGATAGTCAGCACAATCAGTTTGTTCCTCTGGTGTGCCTCTTGTGTGCTAGTCCTTTGTGCTGTTGCGATAAGATATGGAATGAGCATGTAGTTTTCCTGCAGTGAATAGCAAATGAATCAGTTAAACAGCGTGAAGGCAAGCTTTTTGGGGTAGATATTTTAGCACTGCAGAGGCGACACAGTGTACATTAACTTGTTTTTTCTGGCCCGGCCCTGGTTCATGTCGCTTTCCCGCAGTGCACGTCGCTGTAGGAAGCTAACCTAGCCCTCACAACCCCAATCTGTCATATCCGGAATCCCACAAGGCAGTGTTCTTGGCCCTACACATACTTTTCTCTTTGTTTATCAACGATCTTATTCCCCATATAAGCTCAACTCCTGTGCTATATGCCGATGACCTCACACTTGTTAAACTGATTAAGTCAACCAAAGATTATGATGACCTTCAGCAGGACCTTGACAGGGTTACCCCTTAGTGCCTCTAAATCTAAATCAGTGTACTTCACAACCCAGAGGAAGGTGCCATGCCCACTTCCCCTCTTGAGGATCAACAACGAAGTTATCAACAGCAGTGACAACATCAAGATACTTGGAGTGACTCTGGACACCCGATTAACCTTCTCAAACCATGTTCATTCCATTGCATCGCGTTCCCGCCGTTTGCTGGGTTCATACAAACTATCAGCAAGGGCCTAGGACCCATCGTGATGGCGAAACTCTACGCCGCCCTTGTTCTGCCCATCCTAGAATATTGTTCACCGGTCTGGTCCCCTCGATCCACGTGAACACAAGAAATTCTGGAGCGGATCCAGCGGAAAGCCGCATACGTGGTCTACGCCCGGAGTTCCCCGATCCCTCGTCTCCAACCAAGCGACATTTCGACGACCCAGCTACTTAGAACTTCAGGATGGACAAGCCTCGCTACCAGGAGAGACATGGCCACCCTGAGACTTTTAGCAACCATCATTGGGCCAGGGATACCCCAAGATGATTACCTGAGCACAGTCCCACGCAGGAACCACCGTACCGGTCATCTGGAGCCCCTGCTCGCAAGAACTGAGTGCCACGCAGGCTTAATGCCTCGTCCACGCTGTACAACTATGGTGTTCATTGCCACCAAGAATTGTCAGCACGCACATCAGTGACAAACCTGAAATACTGTTGGAACTTTGTCGCGAGGCTGGAGTACACCTACGGTCACACGCATAACCCTGCCCCATCCCCACGGTGCATCACTGCCCCGCCGTTCATTATACCTCACTGTTCATTAATCACTAACATAATCACCCCCTCTAGACGGGCCCAGGCATGCTGATAACACCGATCATCAGAATCGTTGTTCCATTTATTTGCATCCCAGGTTTCTGAACCTCCACCGTCGCAATCAAATCTGGGTCCCACATGCATCTTGCGTGCTTCCTCCCCGCACCATCGCATGTGTCCGATCGTACACCCCATTCAAGTTTCCGATCGTCCCTTCGAATATCACCGGTATCGCGTCGTGCGAGAATGCAGAGCAAAGGTCAGACCCAAGCAGCACACTTAGTCCCGGATATCCTCGGATGTCCCAACGTTCCAGGGATGTCCTGTGGATGTGTAAAGGACATTGTTGTGTCCCGGGCTACGGGGACACCGTGAAGTGAGCAACCAGTCTGGTCCGAGCGTTCTGATAGACTGTCCTTTTATTAGATCGAGCCAATAGAAGAAAAGAAAGATGAAGAAGAGAAGAATGATGATAGCATCAAACTATTTACAACACTGTGAAGAAGATGAAGTGGAAATCGAAACTAGGTGAACACAACATTCTCCCCCCTCCCCTTGAATTTGGAAAATAAGAATGAAACACTGAATATAGTGAACAGAGAGAACGAAGGAGGGAACAACATTTCAAGGAAATTACAAGTTAAACCGGATCACTATACAGTACAAAATGCATGTGAACAACAACAATTACACATATATACAACTGACACTTTTTTTCAATGTACAATGCTAAGTTTGTTACGTTGAAACCGTTATATATACAAAGTTCTACTGAACCGCTCAGGTGGTCGCCGGTTGCGCTGAGACCGTCACAGTCTTGGTGCTTGGGGCGGTGCTGCTGTTGGATTTGGTTCCACTGTCCCTGGTCTCAACCGAGGTGTCGGAGCGACAGCTGTTGGCTGCCAGTCATGATGACTGCACATCGCCCTTTCTTTGTCGTTGGTTTTGTTTTGGAGGATATTTTTAGGCACAGTCACCTCCGGCTCTGGAACGGTTGATAGCTTAGAATCAATGAAATCAATTAGAATCAATGAAATCTAATTGGTTCTGGGTCACCCAATTGGTTGTCCTAACTGGTTTCAATGTTTCCAATTGGTTACCCCAATTAGGACCAACAAAATTCAATTGGCACTGGGTCACCTAATTAGTCACTCTAATTGGGTTTCATGTTTCCAATTGGTTACCCCAATTGGGACCAACGAAATTCAGTTGGCACTGGGTCATCTAATTGGTCACTCTAATTGTGTTTCATGTTCCAATTGGTTATCCCAATTGGGACCAACGAAATTCAATTGGCACTGTGTCACCTAATTAGTCACTCCAATTGGGTTTCATGTTTCCAATTGGTTACCCCAATTGGGACCAACAAAATTCAGTTGGCACTGGGTCATCTAATTGGTCACTCTAATTGGGTTTCATGTTTCCAATTGGTTACGCCAATTGGGACCAACAAAATTCAATTGGCACTGTCATCTAATTAGTCACTCTAATTGGGTTTCATGTTTCCAACTGGTTGTCCCAATTGGGGCTAACAAAATTCAGTTGGCACTGGGTCACCTAATTGGTCACTCTAATTGGGTTTAATGTTTCCAATTGGTTACCCAGTTTGGATCATTAAACTTCAATTGACACTGGGTCACCTAATTGAGTTCCATGTTTCTATTTGGTTACCAAAACTGGGATCTATAAAATTCAATTAGAACTGAATCACCTAATTGGCCTCTAATTGGGGTCAATGTTTCCAACTGGTAATCCCAATCGGGATCGACAATATTCAATTGGTGCTGGGTCATCTCATTGGTCACTCCAGTTGGCTTCAATGTTTCCAATTGGTGCTGGGTCACCCAATTGGTCATTGTGATTGGGTTCGAAATGTAGTGTGTGCGACTGATGGCTGCATACTTCATGAACATAGTGAATATAGCAGTTGTCTCGAACTCATCTGAGTGTGGGGGCCGGAGAGCCACTCCAGAAACCTCGAGGGAAACCGTAAGGGGGGTGAGAGAGTGGTCAAGAGATTTTAAAAAGAGACCTAGTGCTCTATGCATTTCGTAAACTCAGTTTTGCCAGTAACATATTTAGATTTTATTTATTTATATGACTACTTTGGGCCCTGACCTGATGTCATAACAAGAATTAAAATGACACTGCCCGCCAGCGTGCTGGCATTTTTAATGGAACAA
Organism: Ixodes persulcatus; assembly: GCA_013358835.2. Taxonomy (NCBI): domain Eukaryota; kingdom Metazoa; phylum Arthropoda; class Arachnida; order Ixodida; family Ixodidae; genus Ixodes; species Ixodes persulcatus. The sequence goes on along the minus strand of JABSTQ010010360.1, from coordinate 208 downwards.
GAAAGCAAGTGCACTGCCGTTCCCATTGCTCAATTCACTCAAGAATTAACCAAGCTCAACATGTCTCTAAAAAAACAATCAGTTATTTGACAGTTCTGGCTTTCCTGACAATTTTTATTGCAGCACTGAACAAATACTTCTCTGTTAATGGTGATAATTTTTTTGAAGGTGTGAATCCCGAGCTCATAGCTTTATCTTTGGCGTAGCT